>LUCH01004174.1:3249-43423 GCA_013368495.1 Paragonimus heterotremus | reverse complement strand
TGGACCGAATATCGCTTTGAGTGAGTCGTAGAACTCCTTACGCTGTCGACGATCTGCGAACCTCTGCGTCCGCTAGCCCGGCTTCATCTACCAGTCGTCCTTGATTCCGCGAACACGCTCAGCCAATTGACGGCGGATACTTCGGAACGTCTTCTTCTTCGCTTCATTGCCCGGGTCTACTGCGGGAGCAGCAAACGCGGTATTCTTCTCTCGTACCAGTTCGGCGATAACCGCATTGTTGTCATCGAACCAGTCCGAACGTTTGACACCGGCGTTTGACACCAATCGTCTCGGTGGCTGCCGTCGTGATCCGTTCCTTGGTGAACTGCCACATATCCTCAGGGGTAGTGGATACGGGAGCGCCGTGCATACAAGCGGCAACTGCATATTGAAAAGCAATCTTCGTCTCGCAGTTCTCCAGTAGTTTGATATCCAGCTTCTGCCGTTATCCGGAAGATCTACAATAAACACACTTGCGTACATGGATAAATAATTTAGTCGTGACCAGTCTGACCGGATTTGGATTCTGCTGTCGTTCCAGTTTTGCAAATGTCTGTTTCCATACAGTCTTTTCTGTGTTAAATGGTCTGTTTCACTTTCATTGTTGATATCCGTCAGCTTAATCCATATGACGGAAGGGGGATGAGGATTTTGGTAGACCGTTCTATTATCCAAAATGTGAACGGCTTGTTGGATTGACTTCTACAGATTAACTCGTACGCCTACGTGATCACATTGAATGTACACCCATGGACTATGCTGCCGGATTGTGTTGCTGAACCACGGTCTAATTCTAGACAAACCACTCAGAAACCGTTTCCATGCAAATTATGTTCACTATGTCAAAAGACAATTTTTGGGATGGTTCGTGTATTGTGGACCACGCGGAGCACGTTAACAGAAGTGAAATTGTGTAACCCGGAGAAAGAAATGATAGGTGCAGTCATCTTCATGATTAGACAGTCACATAATTGGTAAGGCCAGTCGGTGGGAAAATACAAAATCTCGCACCGTTTTGATAATGATAACTGTTAGTCGTCGACAGAGCATCCCACGGATCTCGTCTCAACAATATGTGTACCGTATATGTGCTGGTAAAAACTCAACGATAGTCGTTTCCAATAGCCACTCCGCGGTAAGAGTTTTATACTTCTGCACCTTTTACACTTTAAGATAACCACATATATTTGCGTGTCTCGATGTGGATTTCGTATGATTTGATACCCCAATACGTTTCTGTGAGTTTACTGTGTATCGTCTAGTATCGTAGACGACCGCATGTGAACGGACCGACCTACATAATGCTTGGTTAGCCCACGTGGGAGGACGTGGATACGAGGGGTGAAACGGGACCAATTAGTTTGTGCTCCGTTACCAGGCTGATCGAAACGCAGGCTAACATCGTTTCGTCGGTGCACGCGGCGCTTGAGGTGTATTCGGCGAGCATTGAACTCTCGGGTATGTCCGTGCAACATGAAGACAATGTAGACAGAGAACGATATGCTTCAATTACCAACACGCCCAACAAGTCGGTCACCCGTTTGACAATGTCTTGGTGACCCACTCAGATAAATGCAGGTTTCCGTCATCATCCGAACGATAAGATAGGTCGGATAAACCCTTTTTCGCTGAACCGTGAAGATCAAGTGTGTGGCTACCGTGACAGCTGATGGTGGGATGGATATAGCCTGAGTAATCGGTCGATCACTGTTCTCTTACGTGAGCTAATAGTGAGTGGACTAGGTGACGACCTACTGCACGTCAACTCTGACATGAGTGATTCAGGCCAGGCGAATCACCCTGTAGGTAGCTTGGATACCTCCTGGTTATTTTACTGACGGAACGATAAGAGGAACGACAGACAGGCAGGGATCAACCGCATTCATGTAAATGCAGTAAGGATAAGTAACAAACTTTTCGTACCGTGGGAGAGAATTGTGACACTCAATGTGCCTGACTAAATACGAGAACGTGTCGACTGATGGCTTACACCGAACTAACTAGACAGACCGATTGCTCAATACCTTGTCCATCCGTTTCGTTTCTCTAATACTATGTGAGGGATATCTGCACGGGAATCGAACAAAACATCAATTGTAATTAACTTTGGTTTTTCCCGCATCATTCTCCCTATAATCGTTCTATGTTGGTTTTCGCAAGCTACTGTACGTGTCCGATATGCGCGCAGCTTGCCACTGTCTTAACTGACCTTAAGCCCCATGGATTAATCCCAGGACAAAATTAATCGAACTTGTGACCTATTCATTACTGCCAACAAATGTTTATTCAAAAGCGAAACAAAAAAGCATAATTAGAGGTCTACATTATTCTGCAACTTCAGATCGATCAGGCACTACAACGCTGTTACCACATTTCCAGACCGTTCAGATGATTTTTCCATGCACCCCAACCATCGCTCACGTTGGGAAGGCACACCAGAGGGATCATCCGCAAGTATGTGGTCATACTTTTGTCACATCAATTACTTCATTTGGTGCTTGACCACGCCGCACACCCTCGAATGGACTTAGAACCAGAGTGTATGGCGCCGAGGGTAGAAACGTTGGACCGGTATGAACCGTATATTCGAATGCGTCATCGAAATCTGTGTGACGGGGTGCATTTTCGTGGACTGTCACCGAGTGCATCCTTCCATCTGACTACCTAACATCGTCCGAAGCTATTCATGAATGAACATCGGTGGACAGAGTGGAGGTGAAGGATCTCTCACCTCAGTGGGTTGCCAAAGTCGATGTCGCTACAGCCATATCGTTGTCGTATCAATGTTGTATCTGGCCAGAAGCGAACAAAACGTTGAAACAGATTTAAAACATGTATTAGACACGAAGTCGGTCAAACATATCGAAAGGTGCAATAATCATACAAGCAACCCAAATGGTTATATGACAGTTGATAGCAAAGACGGGAGGGTTGTGGCGAACAAATTTACGAACAAAATGTACTGCCATTGACGGTGACGATCAAATGAGCGTGTATGTTAGGTTTAGGGTAAACCTGATCCGAAGAACACGATTCCGTTGCAGAATTATGATATTTCAAGCGGTTACTGAGATGTATCGGTGTGGGATTCAGACGTTTCTTCACGCACACACGGCAGATCAGTTTTTCATGTAAATTTGCAAAGCATCTGGTGACTAAATACATTAGCTTGTTCGTGTTTTCATTGGTTCTGATCATTCGCAGTCTGGGGGCTAATCGGAAGGAATGTCTGTTCGCATTACTCGTTCACCATTGTTCCTATCAGTTATCCGCGTTTGTGTTCAGTAGGATTTGGTCTTCACCTTGTATGTATTGGCGTGAACCGTGTCCATTATACGGCCAGAAGTACGCGAATATGTGCACGTGGCACTGCGTGGATGCTCACCCCAGCATTTCCTCGAGTAAAATTAAATGTTCGTAAATAAGGTTTTTTAGGTGGATCAACAACACGCTTCTGCGTTAGTACCTGCATGAGTAAAGGATGTTTACGTGCTGTGACACCATTGATCTGTCCTGACTTTTGATTTTCGATTATGACTACAGTCAGTTCTTGATGAGTCAACTGACGACAGTTCACTGTTGTCTTCATGGCTCATTTGGTGCGATGATTGGCGTACCATATCCTACCGCCACGTTCATACTCACTTTCTCAGCTCACTTTATTATGGTACCAGTCACCATGTTCTATTTTATCTTTGGAATTGTTGCACATCTGAATGAAACGTAAGTCCCGGTCCCATGGTGTCTTTTTTACTGCTTTTGAACGTTCAGATGGCCGAAACCGGCACCTCGTACGCCACTGTAGGCAGGCTTCTGTAGGCGATGTTGATTTGACGCCAAAACTGAGGCGCACTTAACATGTCGCTTGTGCTACTCATTTCTCGCGGCTTGTTAATAGTTCATTTGAACGTGTTCACGAAATTTTCGATCTGTTGGCCCAGACTGATAAATGACACTTCTCAAGTGATGACTTACCCGTGAATCATGGAAAAGTGGGAATTCTGCCGAAGTGAGTTGATTTTTGTTTGCACCATTTGCATCTGGAATTTCAAAGTAGGCAGGTGGGCGGTTCAGACTGGATGTAGTTTTGGATGTGGAGCGTGACTTTACTAAAATATTTCTTGCCATTCGGACTGCGCATCAACACAGATAACAGGTGTTCACCACTCACTGGTCCGACAAAACCAGCACGACACGACCGAATTATCATATGCGTATGGGTGATGTTCAATCTGTATGAAAACCAAAATCCCCTACTTCTCAGTAATCAAAATACCGCTCAATAAGTTAATGATTTCTGTGATTTCAACTTGGAGAGAAATCCTAGTCGAGTGGTCATCGATTGAAGTTAACAGACAGTAACTGTATCTCCTCTCGAGGCGATCAGGCAAACTGATCACTACTTCATTAGAGCAGAAAGAAGACATATATTGCGATATGTTAACATTTCATTTACTCTCATCAGTCGCAAACGTAAAACATGCAAGTTAAATACATCATACAAGTAAGGACAGACAGGGATTGGACACACATACAAGCACACCAAGTATTACGCAATCACGACCATGGCAACCCGATAGGTTGCTTCAACCACTTCTGTGCACACAACCTCGGTTGGTAAGTTCGGATGAGCATCGCTTCACAAAAAGCTAATAGCTTCGGGTTTCGATTGCGTAACAGTATTTTGAATGAATTTAATGGGTCAACTTGGTGACCTGTTGTCATGAGGTGTTTAGCAATCGATGACGTTGGGTTTCGAGCCGTCAGTGCAACAGGTTGAGGCTGGTGCGTCATGTGCTGTTTCAACCATTTCGGAATGTGTTCGGCGACTCGCTGAGATAGTTGTCGATCTGTTCTGCCTATGTAAACGTCACTGCAACTGCAAGTGAACTGGTAAACAACGTGGGAGGCAGAAGAGTTTGGCAAGCTACATTCGCGATTGCGGAGAACTAGTCCTCTGGTGGTTTGAAATAAGCGCAACTGCGCAGCCGCATACGTTCGAGCCAGAGCAGACTTTAATTTGTGCTTTATGTCGTTGGCTAAATGGTCACCTTTGAATGGCAAGAATAAGAAAACATCCTTCTTTTGAGCTGTCAATATGGGCTGAGTGCTCTTCTTCACCGTATTATGTGCCCCGATGAATTTGTCAGGGTACCCATTTGCTAATAACGTTTGTCTCAGCAATTCCTGTTCCATCTGCAGTGTATCGGGGGTGCAAATACGTCTTGCTCTATGGAAAAGTGTCTCAACTAAACCCCGTTTGTATGCAATAGGAGCAAAGCTGGAAAACTGAAGATATTGACCACTCCAAGTCGCTTTGCGGTGAACTGAGCGCTGTAACGTGCCATCCGAATGTCTAGTAATGAGTACATCCAAAAAAGCTAAACTATTGTTCGATTCTACTTCGTGAGATAAAGATAAGTTGGGGTGAATATTATTAAGAAGGTTGAAAAATAAATCAAAATGAGTAACGTCAGTAAAAATTAAAATATCATCAACGTATCGTTTGATCACTACTCACAAGTGAAAGTGGTTCGGTGTTCACTTGTGACATTTCGGTCGCGCCTAGTGTGAGGTCAGTGGCACAGTGATAAACACGGTTGCTTCATGAACAGCGTGGTCATGGTTCTAGTCCCGGCAGTGGCGAGGATATGCACTACTGACGAGCTCTAATGAGAGCGAAACTCGAGTCTAGTGCTTCTTTTCGAAAGGGGCCGACTGGGAAGTCTATGGGAATGCAACAGCTGCGATCAATTGTGGGTGGTGTTCAATGTATAGGAAAATTAAAATCCCCTACTACACCGGTAATTTATTTATTTATCTATTTTATTTTATTTATTTATTTAAAATCCCCCACTACACATCGGTAATTTATTTATAGATATAAGCATGTAGGCAGATCACACCGTGACACAATCCTTACTACAACGTTTGAAGTTTCCCTAGTTTGTTAAGCTACTTTGGTGATCATTGCGATTCACTTTAGTCTGTGGAGCTCAATGACAGGTTAACTGATTACAGAATAAGAAACGGGACATTCGGGACGTACTGCTCGATAAGGTTTTTCCACTTTCGTAAAGTTTGTTTACTCCCTCAAATCCGTTGGGAGTCAGTTATTGACTTGTTAAGCGGTAATACAACGTCATAAAATGACACATGAATTTGATGAGAGCAGAGAAGTATCACAATTGTGATTCAGTCAGACATCTGAATGAATTGTTAGTGTACAGTATTTTCTACATAACTTCAAGCCGGTATTCATAGGTGTACATCGATTGCCATTGTCACATTGATTTTGAAAATAAAATTAACAATTCACGAAGAAGTGAAATTGCTTGCCCGGTAGCACTACCAACTGCACCATTTGTCTAGTTATAAGGATTATTCAAGAAAGCGCTACGTTGACCGAGATGTAGTGATTATATCGGAAGCAGCATCGCCTTGGCTTGTTACAGAACAGTTATTTATCAGAAAAGTGATGTATTTCCGAAATCTCTGGAATTGTTCTTTACTATGGTGTCGTACGAAACACAGTTGTTGTTTGTCATGGCTATACTCATTAACAGCTTACGGACAGCACGTCTTCTATCAGAGCTTACCATATTTTGACATATCTGTTCTGCGCGACAGAACCGTACAAACAACCACACCCTATAATTCCAACACGCTGATGCTGAATTTGTGTGCACAACCTGCTACCACTTGTCTAACTTCGGAACGTTGTTCACTTTGACTAAAACAATTGGCGATGCTGTATTCCAAAGCATCTGGGAACCCACCTTCGGATTCACTGAGCAAGGATACAAAGCCCTCAGGTTTTACACAGTCAGCTTGTGGTACCTGCTCTGTGTTTATTTCAGAGATCCCCTGAGTACTGCGAGGACTTAACACCCCAAGGTCTATACAAAAATTGATAACAACCACACAACGGCTCTGTGGTAGGAATTGCACAAATATCAGTAAATGCGTACGAGTAGATATCATAATCGCAGCCATGTACCTGACCAAATGGTACTGTGGCTAGAGCAGCCGGTCACTTCAACACTGGTGTGGAATGTCCTGTAAGAAAACGCTTTTAAGAAGGTTGAAACGTAATAAAAGGAGACTAGGCGGAAGAACTAGAAATGGTATGGACACAGGTACGCCATTAGCTGCAACACACCGCCATCTTGGATAGCATTTCTAGCCAGCCGTTTGAGTGATCACGAGGACCCCATTCATCCTATGGGCATACAGCAGAACTATTTTTATAGTTGCAGTACTGCCGTCTTTCATATAAAGAAGGGGGTTAGAACAGATACCCTGAAATAAAGAGCACTCCGATTGCCCAACGGTTGGCCTTGACCGCCGGTGTATTATCCAATACGATTGAAAAACATCTGGTATCCACCAAAAGCCTGATGTAGCTTCGAGTACATCCATTGCGCGCAGCAGTGCTCAGAATCAGACATTAACTTCCTATTCACTGCGCTCTCGGGCTAGGCAAGCCCCTCACTGCCAAGTGAGTCAGACTCTTGAGTCGTTGGCTCCGGGTAGGGTCCCTCAAGAAAACCCTTTATCCTGTTGTCTCGCAGGTCAGACTTTTGAGCCAGAGACTCGAGGTGTGGTCCCTCAAGTCAACTCTCTTCCGCAGCCTAAACGACCGGGAAGTACCAGAAGTTATCATTCTCCTGAGTGACATTATTCACCGAACACGACTTCCTCGTACTATTTTACGATTAAATGTACGTAGAATCAACGTGAAATCTCATACATTCGAAGCAGTTCATCCCAAGAGCGTTTCCAGCCGTCAGTGATCGAGCATAGGTAAATGTGCTCACAATCACGCTAGCGGCCAAAGCGACCTTCATCTGAGCATCGCTATGTCATTAGTCACACTACCTACAGAAGGGGAGTAGGCAGGGAGTAGTGGGAAAGTTTAAACGGTTGTTACACAAGGTTACGCATTCCGATATCCTCATCCTTGGGCGATGTCAGGCATGCTGCAAAAAATGAGCGATTTAAGCTGGTCATTTGACTGTTACCTCATTTGATAGCGTTCATATCATATGTTGTCTCGGTCGGCGGAAATCACGTTGCTCGACTTTTCAGACATTATCCTATCCTAAAAAAGGATTTCTAATCGATGTAAAGTTGGGTCGTGAAGTTTTTGTGGTAAACTGAAATTGCTGCATTGTGCATGTTCGACAGGGTCAACGTTTGAACCTTCTACTGATCATCCCGCCTGCCCGTTAACAGGCTAACTACCTTCGTACCAACTGCATGATGAATTAAATGTAATCTTGTTTCTACCGTTGTAGTGAAACTCTGGAATCCCGTTTATTAATTCATCTTTGTTTCAGATGTACTGTTCATACTGCGTTCAGTGGAAAACGAGTTCCGACATCGTAGTCCCGAAAACTGTTTGCTGTTGTAATGTCCTAATGAATTGCTTATTATCACACATCTTCGTCGCCTTACAGTGTATAGACCAGTTAAGAGCAAAACAATTAAGCTAACTCGGCTAACTGTATACCAAGGAACGGGATAAACGTATTAACGCTATGAGTGATCATATGCCATTCTATGGAAAGTGCGTACAGATGGATGTGATAAAGAAGTTAGCAAGCGAAGTGAACAGTCACCAAAATCAGCTAGCAGCCATGTGTGAATGTATCCATCCGAGCCTTATTTAGTAAGCTGTTTTGTATGTGAGTTAACACTTGCACGCGGTATTTTGCACAGATGGTGGTTCTCACTGCCAGTTCCTTTTAAAGTCATAAGTATCAATGAACAAAATGACTCTTGTTTGCTCAGTCTGGACGGCGTTTTGCATTCTGTCTGTCGATCTCGATAGAATTACAATGAACTGGAGATGGTGTTCGCGCTACTTATTACATTATAATGGGAATCTGGTTCAGCGCGTAGGGCGTTTATAGTATACATAATCACGAGTAACGGTTTTTCATGAGTTTTATTTTCTATCATAATGCTGGTAGGTTTTCGGAGGGAGGAATTCACAGTATAATCAAGGACAACATGGTTGGGGTGTCGCCGATGTTCTGTCTCACGTTGTATAGTCGAATCACAACTATCCAGAGTTTGCTGGTCCATGTTTGCATTCCTGCCAATGTTCAACCCATATGTGGCTTGACAGGTCTTGTAAAGGCAATATAACACCTGTTTACATATTGAACATTCTGAGTTTGATTTCTAACCAAGCACCTGCTGACATCCGTCTGGCTTGTGTCCAAGGCCACACGACAGCAATCACAAGGTCTGCATGGGTTTTAGAAGTTGGAGAAAAGTCGAGTGTGATTTTCAGGGTACCCGAATATTTGATAAGCATTATAAACGTTCCTTATGTTTAAGAGTGTTTATGGAATGTGAAAAGATACAACACAAATAACTCATTGAGTTTTCATCGGTATCTTCTGGAAAATATTACAACCATGTTTTAGGTTTTGCTTGCCAAATAAAAGTAAACAGTTGTTTCACGTCTTCAGTCGATAGTTTCTTCACTCTAACATGTGGGAAAAAGAGCTCGTTCAAAAATCGTTGACTTGAAAAACAGAAGCCCAGGTATTGCACAAAAGAAAACAGTTTCACAATCAAGACATCCGACAGAATCAACTATACTTTCGGAATGGAGTGTAGGTACTTCATTAAGTTAGTTCTCCACACTATGTGTAGACTCCTGTTAAATTCTACCTGGTTCAGAGATTACCATGGTTGCAGCCCGATATCATGGTGTCATCTGTAGTGCAAATCACGAACAAAGCTTGCAACAATCTAGGCAATACATTCGTCTCATCTGTGGAAAACGTCTAGTGAATAAGGAAAACTGTAATATTCTAGCAAGTTACTCGTGATTACCTTTTTGGCAGTGACACTACTGAGTTCTAGAATTTCGACCACTGGAATGAAGTATGCCAACCTGGTCGATTGCTCCATGGACACATGGAAAGTATTCAAGTAAATACTACTTCTGCTTCAAGAGTGGGTCACTTCTGAACGTAGTTTTGGAGTCAGCAAAATAGCTGATGTGGAAAACGAGACAGTGCTTGATTGCAAGATGACTTGTCTATCAGACAGTAGGCGATGTCTGTGAAGGTCTAGTGTTCCTTCCTTCCATGGCGCAAACACTTCCCGGTCCTGTTTGTGCAACTTTCATCGTGATTCAATGCAAGTTATTAGACAGTGTGAGGTGGCTCCGATAGGCCGATCCCCTTTGGTTGTAATGATTAACATCCACTGCGTCCGAGCTAATTAGTGGGCTTCAGTTGCCTTCAATTTTCGTTCCGTCTAATTCGTGACTCTTGGTGATTTTCGGTAAATTACGTGAGCATCTGTACATAGATATCGTGTGTTGATCCAATTTTTTGCCCTTGTCTACTTCGGTTGGCGGTTTTTGCATACTATTAACCTTTTAGGGCAACCCATGACGGACGTA
This sequence comes from Paragonimus heterotremus, assembly GCA_013368495.1. NCBI lineage: Eukaryota > Metazoa > Platyhelminthes > Trematoda > Plagiorchiida > Troglotrematidae > Paragonimus > Paragonimus heterotremus. The sequence continues at coordinate 32,991 of LUCH01004174.1, read as the reverse complement.
ATCTAGTCAAGTTTTTTCCGCAAGACTGTCTTGTATACCGATTCGTTTCGTTCATGGGAGCAGCACATTCGTTATTGTATGTTCTTGCTTGACTCGTATGAAGTTAACGAAGTTCGAGTATCGACCGGACTGCGTGGACTTACTGTCGGTAACCCCTTTAATGGATTCATTGTTTTGGCAACATGTGAGTACGTCCAGAAACTGTAAGCAATGGTTGGTCTCATACCCATGTGATCTATTGGACAGGATAGCAATTATTTAAGCGTTGCATTGCGTTTATTCTCCGATTAACTTCTGCTGACGACTTGGGCTGACTTGAACCCAAACCCATTGATCTGGTTTTTGGGCTTACTGTCATCCGGAACCCAGAGACTTTTCTTGGCACACTGATTATCTTCTTGTTTGATATGATACTGCTCTCATTTATCATAAGAAGTGAGGACTCTTCGAGAAAATCTGCATGTATATTCGGTTACTTATGAGTAGCATGGAGTGAGTTCTCCATATTTTGAATTCCGCTCATGTTCGGTAGCACCATTCGCACTGCTAACTGTTGCGGTTGGTCCACTTGGCAAAGGAGTGTCAACCTGCATTTTTTAATGCCCATCGGTCGGTAATCTACGTCTTTTTTCAAACGGGGATTTCTACCCTCATTCTGGTCCATATGCTCTCCAGTCTATGACCGAACTTAAGACCACTACCGAACAAATTGAGCGCCATTCACAAACGATTTCTATCGTTAGCCCGTATGCTCACCCTATAAACCCGTGAACCTTAGAGCAACCAAATGCCGTTCAGGGCTAGGTTGCTGTTGTGTTTTGGGGTTACGAAACTAGTGTGCCGGGGATGTAGAATTTAGGTTCAATCAATCAGTGATAGAGTATTGTAGCACAGAGGATAAATGTACAGTTTAAACTGTAGGTAACTGCCAGCGGAAACGACTATATAGCGGACGGTAGACTACAATGTCAATACACAGGAGTAAGCAGGCTAAGGACCAATTACCCAATCAGGATGGTCACATGATCTACACTAATCAGACGGACAGACACAGATTTACGAGCGCACTAGCATGCCATGGCGGGTGAGTCGTAAATAGGCCCGGTGCACTAAAGCACACATTATCTGCGTGCACACAGTTACTGCAATACAGTATCATCTTCGTCGGACCGGTGAGAGGGATAGATTAAGCATCAAGACACAACGGTTACGAATCACGGATGAGCTGTCGTAATGGTGAGACTGGGGTTTTGTACTTGTTATAAAAGTTGATGGAAAGAGGATGACAGTCATTGGGTGCTGATGATCTATTTGTTGTCTATACCTGTCACTATCCCTAACTGAGAATTTTGGAACGTATGGCCTTTTATGTCTTAGTTTGTCGCAAACTGTAGTAACCAAGTTGCAAGTGTTGGGAAACATGGATCCCGGCCACTAGACATACAGCGACGCGAGAGCTAAATTTGGTTGATGCTTAATTTCCCGTTCATCGCTGTTGATCATTTGTAGTGTTACAATGAGATCTAATTGTCGAATAGGTGTTTTCTATTCGCCTTGCTCTACAGACCGGGGACTTTACCCCTCAACACAGATAATGTATTGCCAATGGTGCATTGTCGATTAGCCCGCATCACATTGGTCAACTGTGTAAGTTATACCACAGTCCACCGATATGCATTCAAAATACCCTCATTTTCGCGATTCATAATCGAAGTGCACAGTGTGCTACTGTGGTTACGTATTGCGTGTTCCAACGGGGCATGTTCCACATGTAACGCATTGTTCGATGCGACATCTGCCGATTAGAAGGTGTATTTGGTCAGATTAGAGAGTGTAATTTTAAACCTTTGATATCATTTCCTTGTTTGTACTACGTGCGGTTTATTTTTTTCTCAAGACCTTTTGATCTTTCTCTCAATTATCCCATAACAGTGCACAACTGACAAAGCCGAAGTCTCCGCTTACCTCAAGACGACGATCGTCTTGTTGGAGCGATGTATGCAGTGCTTGGAGCTGTTAGATTCTGTTCGATTGCCCTATGATTGTGAAACCGAGCGCAGCCAGCGCAAGCAACTAGTTGACTTTATTCAGGCAAGCCGTGCGTCTTTTATTTTTTACAACTTATGTAACTTACTTTGATGCTATGTGACCAACCCACGTAGTCCTGCCAATTTTCTTGTTGTTTTGGAAATCGGAATGCTGTTCATAGGTTCGGGATGGAAACTTCCAATATACCCCCTTTGGTCAGTTTTCGAGAAACAGCTGAACGCCTCGTTAACAACCCATTCATCTTGTATTTTGTCGGTAGAATACCATGATATGTCTTCCTCAAAACTGGCTCCATGTGTACCCCTCCGTGTTTCTTTTATTCCTTGTATGAGCCAGTGCATGCTCAGTCATCTACGTAAGGTGTTGTTGTCATACCACAACGTTCGATTTCGATCTTCTCTTCTCTTCTTTAAGATAGTCCAATTGGAACTGCTACCCACCTTCCTATATGTTATCGGCAGGTTTTAGAGAATTTTTGGTCGATATGAACTGAACATCACTCTCAATTGTTCGCACCTCCCACAAAGACAAACTCTAACTACAGCAAAACCCGAGTTTGGTACCTCTTTTTTAAAAGGACTGAGTGAAGAGCTTGTGAAAATGCTAGAACTGCGATCCATTGTGATTGATGTTAAATCCATGTTAACCAAAAGTCCTCTACTACTTACCAGTAATCAGCATATCGCTCAACAAGTTCATTGATTTCGAATTAAAGAGCAAATGTAATCAGGATGGGGGGTTCATAGACTAGAGTTAACAGAACAGTTACTGTGTCTGTTCTGGAGGCCATCGGACAATCTCAGCATCACCACCTGCTTCGTAGCTGAATACATACATCAAAGGCATGACAGCATCGACTGAACGGAATAGACTGAGAGGTAGACTAATAGTTACAACCAATGTAAACTGATAGCTTCTGTACACACAACACTGTCGTTACTTGATTGACTAAGCTTCAGCGGTTGCCAAAGATCTGAGGTTGGTGTTATACAACTACACAGTGATGGAGTTGATCAGATCAGTGTGTGTTGCCAAGGTATGTTTCGCGATTTTCGGTCCCAAGTTTCTCGTTCGGATATTCGCTTGGCCAATTGTCTTTGCCACTGACCGTGCAAACCACATGCTTCATCAAAGCACAACATATTCTCATGTTATCCATGAACGTTTCGTCAGTAGCCGTGCAGTGGTCCCCATGGAGGGTCTTCTTAAGAAGGAACATTTCTTTAAGGCAACCACACTACACCTGGTCCATTGGAGCTTCTTTAAAAATTTACGACCCTGCAGAAACAGCCCCCAGACCCAACCACAGAGGATGTTTAAGGGCCTAATTTAGTTTTCTCCCCCTTAAGAGACAGCAACTTTGATTATCACTATTTTATCCTTCAGAGTTCAGGGCTTTCAGTGGATCGTGCAACACTTGGTCGTTTTCCCATTCATGCACACGCCCAGCATTGATTGTGCCGAAAGTAAATACCAGACCTTATCGATTAATTTAATGATAGTCTTGTCAAACCTGTTGAAATCCAGAACAGTTAGATGTTCATATTCGACGGACGTCTGAACGCCCACGTGTGCGCCATTGGTGTTCAACCGTTTATTCTGGCCAACACACCAAGAAGGCGTGCGCCACCGTCTACATCCGAGACGATTTGATATTGTAATTTATTTGGTGTCGGCCGTCACCCAATGCTGGACATCTAGTTTATTTTTCGTGGGCAACAAAACAAACCATTTACGATGGTGTGAGACATGTGATGTAAACTGTATGATCTTCGGAGAAGTGTACTGCACAGACGGTCAGGAAATAGTAGAATATATACCCTGTTGTCTTGTGTGTCGTCGATGAGTGGGTTTGGTTGTCCCCCGTTAGTGGTCTCTGTAGATCCGAGCTACTGCATCGTATTCAAATCTTCCTGTGATTCACGTTACATTTTGTACCATTGTTGGCCTGTAGGCATATTATTAGTCCGTTCTCTCTCTCTCTTCATATGGTAGGATTGCGTCCTCTTACTTCGTAAGAGCCAACCGATCTCTGTGTCTACCAGCTTACCCATATACACATTAGCTGTGCAACTCTGTTCGTTGTTGAAATCCAGCTAACTCGCTTGGTGCATCTTAAATTGAGATCGAGACACGTGAAATTGATATCGAAATATCTTAAACTGGATTAGGAATAATATGCAGTCGATATTGCTGTAATCGGTCAGCTCTTGAAAACTTCCGGGGTAGATACAAAGTGACACGAACTGTTAACTCACAAAAGCAGGTGGTTGTTATTACAACTGATAGGAATGTCACTTTTGACAAGCGTAGTCGAGACGTTTACCTGCATATGTCGGGAATTATATCAGCGACCTTGGCGACTGTCTAGTACAACACGTCGTACACGTAATTAGGTGTTGGATGACCTTCGTCAACTTGCACCCCGTGTAGTGCTTGTGTGATCTGTCTTCATTCAAAAAACTCACAGTAGCCCCCCTATCTGGCTGTTTTACCAGGCAAGTTTATACGGAAGACGTTCATAGAGTGTCTGCCTTCAACCACTGGTACCCTTGGAGATTTGTAGACAGTGCCAACCACTCGGCTTACCAATTCAGTTTTTCAGACCTCGTTGGTTAGACAAATGTTACGTATGCCAATCCTTCTTACCCTGTTCGCGTTTGTTGAGTTAAGGTGAAAGCGACCGTCTAGTGGCTTAGGTTTGGAGCGTAAGCCGTTGACACCAAAGCCCGATTCACTTGGACGTTTCCGGCTTCCTGATTGAGGTCCAAAATACAATGAGTATATTTGGTTGATTACGTTATTGTTCATGTTAGTGTTGTGATGGTGTATCTCTAAATACAGATTTTTTTGTTCATTTTCCACTCTTATTTCCACTGTAGATTGATTGTATCAAGATGTCAGATCCTTGTAATTAGTCAGTATGTTAAATACATCATTCATACGTCATCTCTTGTCAAACCCGGTTGCAGGATCTTATTGTGAAAGCCGACGGTGTAAAGGCGACCCTGATGCAAGCGTCTTTGACGGAATAATCCGCCACTCCGTACTCAGATTATATTGGATCAAAATGACGAAATGTTTATTTTTTAATGTTTTTCTTTTGCATGATCAATAGACAATACGTTTTTACAAACTCGTACTCTGTGAACTGAAACATGGGATGAGAACCGTCAGTGGTTTCGGAGATGATCATTTGGGTATGATGAATGAAACGGGAATCTGGTTTGCCTCCATTTGTGGCTAAATGGATAGGTTGTATGTGAAGTGTCAGTTTTGTTGTGATCATTCAAATTCACAATTGTCCGATACGGCCGTGAAACAATAAACCTAGTAAAGTAGGGGGAATGAACGGAATTTGTACGCTGTTTTACACAGTTTTCAATAATAGGTCACATCAAATGGAATATCGGACAGATTTGATGTTAGAAGCTTTGTTTTGTTGTGGTTACGAAAGACGCTCGGTCTGCGAAGTTGCACGAAGTCCGCTACAAGTTGTGTGATAACAGGACAGCGAACGCGTACACCCATTTGTATGGTTGACGTGTACTCGTACGCAGTGAACAACAGTGCATTGCTATTCGCTTTTAGATGAGACCCAGTTGTGAAAAGTCAGGGCTTCGGCTGGATTTGAACCAGCGACAGAAACACCATGCCTTAACGCGGAATCGCTCTACCAGCTGAGCTACGAAACCACTCCAGGAGCTTGGAAATTTCATATTTGGACTCGGTTACCCACCTGTCCCACTGTTTCGTATGGAACCCACCAAATGACCCAGAAGACCGACTGCCTGGGCAGGATTTCGCCTTGGTGACACGTCCCTCATAGTACATATACACGGTTCCAATAGTCGCTTCCGGTCCTTGGTCTTCCTGGTGTTGAGACCTGCTCCTTATACACTATAATAATAAATGAGGCTGTATGCAGTACATAAGTTTGATTTATCAGTCGACTGTACTATAGAGCGTGAAACATCATTCTGCGTAGTTCGGGTGATTTGGCTGGTAAAAATTGAATTCCCTGTCACCACATAGCTTACTACTATTCTCGAACAGAACGTTTACTCGGTAAACGGTAGTAGCAAACTACGCCAGGCCCTCCCTAGACAGCCTTATCAGAATAACCGGTTCTCTTAAGGGACGAATGTTATCTGATCCCATGGAGCTTCTGTAGGGATTTAAAATCTTACAGGTCCAAATTTCACTACGAACCATTATCCTCGCCGTACTTTGGTTTGGCTCCCTCCAAAGAGATCCCGGCACTCATCACCAAAGTTTGGTTTTGTGAAATCTACATTTTACTCCGCGTAAGGCAACTGATCAGATCAATCCATAGGCAACACTTAATGACGCGAGGCAGTGAAAGCCGTAAGGAAGCTGTCTTGCTGATGACGCCTCACTTTCATTTACAGCTCGGTTGTTTGTTTGCAAGGTGTAATCACCTTGATTTTGTATGTTTGGATAGAGACATAGCTATTTCTAGTGACTAGGTCTCCCCCCTCCCTTTTTCTTCTCTCTTCCTAAACAGGGTTTGTTCTTCTTAGTTGTGTGGCAGTTAAGCATCAGTGTGAACCACTGATGTATTGCTGTCTACGATGATGATGATCCACAGGCAGCCTTGGATTAATGACGTGATGTCGCAAATAGTAGAACTCATTGTTACATCGGTTCCTCACGATCAACCTTAGTCGTTGCATTCTAAATCACATATCAATAACTGGTTGTAGACATTACTTAATTTTCACTTCTCTGAGTCATGTGTGGTTTTAACTCACCATGTTTTAACCTCATTTTGTGTACTCAGTTCAGTCCGCAATCGGTTCTTGTCAACTCATCGATAAACCTACCTTAGTGTCCATGCGAAACCAAATGTACACAAATCCGGTCGTATTCATGATACGTACCAAACTAGTATTTTACTATAGCCATAGAGTCGAACTATCCGAACTTCTCCCTTACCTTATCAATCATTAAAGGCAAGTTGACGTACACGACAGGCTAAACGTTGAAGAAAATGTCCCTGATGCCTTAACGACTTTCTTTAGGCTGCAGAGGAATCGTAGCAAAACACACATCGAGAGATCTAGCTTCCTGTTAACAAGACGAATGTCAATTTGTCCAAAGAGGATAAACGGCATTGAGCTACTTCTGTGTAAAAGTGATGCAAGTGAGAAAATGATAGTGCTTCATCAAAAAACCGACGCTCATTTAGGAACAATGCAGTACGCAAAAAAAGCCATTTGTCATTAACAAACGTATGAACCTTGAAAGATGTGTAAAATGCCTCATCGATTGTATGATATTCAAAAACGAAGGTGCATTGTCAGAACAAACAACGAACTTTTTCAAAATAGAATACTTCCCGTGGATGCTTTCTGTTCAAATCGGTTGAGACTTTTTATACCGCTATGCTAGTTAGCGATCCTAACTCATTTTTTTCCCGACAACTATTCTCTTGATGTCTTAGGAATGTGTGGTCATTACACGCTCTGTAAATACCTTGTGCTTGTCGCCCTAGCCTCACCCCATTTTGGAGCGGAACAAAGCTTTTTATTTTGAACGCGTCTTTTGGCTTGTCTTGTGAGCGAATACAGGGACAGTCGCAGTACTTTTCGGGACCGAGGTTTCCATGTCAATCATTACCAGGAGTAGAATCCAAATTCTGTCAAGTGCACTACGATAGCAAGGACGAACCAGCGTACTGTTTAGGAGGGTTTACACCAATTTGGCGACGGAAGAACCCACAATGTCAATAACATTCGAGCAGATGCAAACCCTTCGTCAACAGCAGCAGAAACAATTCGAACAAGCGCAATTAAAACTGATTGATACACTGACGCAGAAACTGAGTTTCCAGCACCCGGAAACGGGATCCAACGAATCCTTCAAACCGGCAACAGAATCTCTGATCAACTCATTCAGTGAGTTCCATATTGATCCTGTAATTGGCACCACATTCGAATCTTGGTTCGAAAAGTATGAGGACGTTTTCAAGGTGAAACTGTCAGACGCTGATGATGCTCGGAAGGTGAGGCTGCTGCTCCGCAAACTTGGTACCTCATAATACGACCAGTACATGGACTTTATCTTTCCGAAGAACCCAAGGGATTTCAGCTTTGACGAAACCACCCAGACGTTGTCCCAAATCTTTGGCGACCAGTCATCCTTGTATAACATACGCTAGCAGCGCCTGAAGCTCGTGAAATGAGCAGATGACGACTGGGTAACGTACGCTGGAACAGTCAATCGGGAGTGTGAACGTTTCAAGCTTCAAACAATGACCGAAGATCAATTCAAATATCTGATTTTCGCTTGTGAACTCCAATCACCCAAAGAAGCAGATATCAGAACACGAATTTTGGCAAAGATAGAACAATGTTCCGAAATTACTCTACAAGACATCACTACCGAATGCCAGCGCTTCGTAAACCTGAAGCATGACACTACTATAATCGAACAGAGCAGTCAATCAAACGTCTACACGGTATCCTCAAATGTCCCGGTCAAGACTGCATCAATGTCGGAACACGACAACCGAAGAAAACCTCCCACTTCATGTTGGCAATGCGGTGGATGGCATTATGTCCAATATTGCCCATTCAAACAGCATCGGTGCACCCACTGGTTCCGACGGGGCCACAAAGAAGACCACTGCCGCCTCAAGAAACGCCATCACCTGCTCAATCAGAACTCCCGCAAGCCACGCGGGCCCCGCTTCTCAAGAGCACAGGTCGTTCTCGCAGCAAGAAACGACGACCACCGGACGCGCAGAAAGTTTGTATCTGTCTTCATCAACGGCAAATCGGTCAGAATACAGCTCGATACAGCATCCAACATCACACTAATCTCTGACCGCACGTGGCACCTGATTGGCAAACCTACAATACGCCCGACAACCCAACTTGTCTGAGGCGCTACTGGTAATCGATTGCCTATCATTGGCGAAGTCCAGTGCACTGCAGTTCTCAACGGATCATCAATCAGCGGTACCTGCTACGTGACCCGCAATCCTGGTCTGGATTGGGTCGACAGACTATTATTCCAAATCTGCAACCGCACTCAAGCTCAGCAGAAGCCCACGATGACTTCAGAAGCCCAACATCAACTCACAAAGCTCTCCAGCAGAGATACTCGGATGTCCACAAAAGAACTCGGCTGCTGCACCAAAATAAATGCTAGCGGAAAAGGTCCCCCAAGTCATGTTTTACAGACCATCTTACCTGATAATCGAACAACCCAAAATCGGAACGTTCCAGATGGCAATTCGCCGGCGGAATTCAAGTTCAGTGGTAAACTCAGAACTGTCTTTGATACCATGATCCCACATTCAAACAGAAGGGGAGGACGCAATGCAGAAATGGAAAGACAGTCCACTCAAAGACACGGATCTCGCGCACGGTACTTCACAATCGGCGGGCCGGTCCATGGACCGCTGAACTGGAGGAGAGGAATCATCGTCCGACGGCAAGGATCAGTCCTCTATGAAGTGAAAGTCGGCGGAGCCACATGTGTGCGGCATGCAAACCAGATTCGCCGGAATCGCGGAGATGCACTGTACGACCATGAAGGACCAACCGCGCAACTCGATATACTGCTGGACACTTTCGACTTGAAGAAAGAACGCCCTAACGAAACCGAACATTTGACAGAACCGACGTTATAGTCTCAGGACAATGAGCGCAAGTATCCCATGAGGTGGAGACGGTAGACGAACATGCTGCAAACCGGTCAAACCCATTCAAGTCGATCTTCGGAAGCAGTCCTACGATTGAACCCAACAATCTTCAGGGGGGAGGTGTTAGGGCGCCCACCCTGTTACCGTTCTAAGGCGTCTCCGTCGTGAGAAGAAAAAAACGATTGACTCAGTCTTAGCGGAACTGTAGCAGCACACCGTTGTGTGGTCAAGGTCATATGCCCGGACCGACTCACTGTGGCATTTGATCTGAATGTTATGCCCACACAGCCACCGCTGAGCGATCCTTACGCGTATGAACCTGCAGTGACTTCGAACGGCTCACAGTTTGTTAACACCACTGTAGTCAGTGTGCTGTGCACACACGCACATGCACAGACACAGCAAGACACAACAAACTTCATCTCGCACATTAGCCTATGACACGTGATTCAACCCAGTGTCCTCACCGGAGCTGACAGGACAACCAGACCGCACACACATGTGAACACAATCCGTCTGGGTCTCTCGCGCGCCGGTGAACAAACCACAGCTACAGTGCTCCGTGGACTACACAGTGTTTCCATCCTATAGATCCTTACGTTGACATCCATAGGATTCCACCCAACACTCCACCAACACACTCCCGGATTGTATTTTTGTATTTTGTCCGAACCCTTGCTGTAAGTGCACCTGTTATATTTGTCTGTTATTTACATTACATTTTGGTTACATATCCTTCTGATATTATTTAGATGTTTGATTTTACCCATACTATTTACAACGTATTGTAATTAGCTAGCCAGCATCTAAAGAACTGTTCAAATCGGTTGAGACTTTTTATACCGCTATGTTGATTAGCGATCCTAACTCATTTTTCTCCCGACAACTGTCCTCTTGATGTCTTGGGAATATGTGGTCATTACGCGCTCTGTAAATACCTTGTGCTTGTCGCCCTAGCCTCACCCCCATTTTGGAGCGGAACAAAGCTTTTTATTTTGAACGCGTCTTTTGGCTTGTCTTGTGAGCGAATACGGGGACAGTCGCAGTACTTTTCGGGACCGAGGTTTCCGTGTCAATCATTACCAGGAGTAGAATCCAAATTCTGTCAAGTGCACTACGATAGCAAGAACGAACCAGCTTGTAAAGGGTCTTGTCTATAAAATAACCAATAGATACTCAATAAACCGAGATTTGCTTTGTGTCACGAAGACTGGTTTTTGCTTCCGTTCCAGGAGGCCGTGTTTTTTCAACACAGCATACCGTTTAGGAGGGTTTACAACACATTCTGTATGCATCATTAGTGCACGACCTGGGTTGTCCTCTCCGATTAAAATGATTCCAGAACAGAAATCCAACGGTCTTTCGGAAAGGACCATTGTATGTGTAACGCGTGCAACATTCATACTAGATTCTTCGCACAGACGCTACTAGTAATTATGCGCCACATCTGGCAGCGGGTTCCTAGATCCCTTAGATATAAGCATTTGGAATAGTCAGAAACGTTGCAGCACTAGAAGGAACCGCGTTTATCTACAACAAATAACCACAGTGTACATAGTGCAGTTTTATCCATACGGCATTCAGCGAAAGATCGGCATTGTACAAATGGTCACTACAAGCCTTTTCAAAAACCACTGTTCCCATGGTGCCTTATGGGCAGTCGGTGCATGGGCTGGACTGTCCTGAGTGGCCTATCTAGGACGTTTGCTACTCGTGCTGATAACATGACAATATTGTGGACTTAAATTGCCCACTAGGCTAAGATGAATTAACTTTATGAGTTTGCACTCACACATCCATGTATTTGTTGGTATAATGGCTGGAAACCGTCATGTCGTTCACTTAGCCTAAATGAAAAAGGATGCTTTAGGCATTACTATTCCTTCGATTCATTAATGAATTTTCGAAGTTGTCTAATGTTTACTGTCTTCTTTGAAAATTGAATTGTGGCAAGTGATCATGTGAAACTTGTTTAGTTGTGGCCGGCGATAGTGAAATTATTGGTTTACAACAGCTACCTGCTGAGATGCACTGCAAGTAACTCACCAGATCATCAGGTACAACCCGCGTATCTGATTCGGGGAATGTGTAGACGTAGCGTTCGATCTGACCGTCCGCAGTTGACCGTCCTGACGCCTCGGTACTAGTCTTTTCGATTTCCTCGTCGACATCGTCCTGAACGCGTCGATAGAGTCCAATGCAAATAGTGCCTGTCTCTTTGAGCACCGTCTCGAACAACACACCGAAGGTCAGGCGGGCGTTACTCTGGAAAGATATGGATGTTACAGAAATGATTTACGGGCATGACATCCAAAGCGTGAAGAAAGCACGTCTTAAAATCCGTAGCTACTGAAAGTCACATATGAGTTCATTGCTACAATTATTATTCAAACATTGGGATTATGGACACCTAATTACATGGAACCGTTTGTAAAGGTTACTTTCTAGTTACTTTTTGCATTTTTCGACGTGTCCAGTGGAGAAGCTTCATGCTATGAGTCAAAGCCGTTAAAAACACCGTTACTGGTTACCTGAATATTAAGACTTCAGCTCTGATGTCATCGTTGGTCAGAACTGACGCTGACCAAATCAAGTTGCTAGTCCTGATGGAACGTCAGTACATCCTTAGGTTCGATTTACCGCGATTTTTACCCATACAATATTTTGTCGTACGTCTGTTACTTCATCGCGTAAGGCCGCAAAGTGTGAAATGTGATATGAACTTACGAGTAGCCGATGGCCTGAGAACTAGTAGATTATAGCCAAATGGCACAGGCAACGTAATTACATCGTCCGTGTATGAATTGTTAAGTGGGTGAATCCTACACTTTGACTGCCCGCCTTAAACCATCTTCTACCAAGTACATCGAGTTCTCCTTTACGCTTTCGTAAGGCTACTCGCAAGCTTTACCACGAGTGAAACTCGAGTTTCGTGCCTCTTCCAAGCGGGTCGGCTGGAGAGTACCTGAATGCGAAAACTGCGATCAGATATGTGTTATATTCGATTTATATAATAATATATCTGCTCCCATACAACAGATCAGGGTACACGTGAGCTGGATACTATCAGGCTGTTCACACTGACAAAAAATGTCCTGGCAACTGACTGGAACTTGTGAGTGTGTGATTATAGGTACCGTGATCAGTTTTGTACACTACTGACAGTTTGAACGAAGTCATTAGAACAGGAAAACTGGTAGATGCAATTATTTAGTGTTGACTCGTCAGTGCTAAATTTACAATAACATGAATCGGCTTTCTTATAGCAAATAATTCAGAAGGTGGATAACCAATAAGCGGGTTAAGTCACTGGGCCAAGGAAGGGTCAAACTCACGAACGATTGTTTCTGAGCACACAGGGCCGGCTTCAGTCGATTGATTGCGACAGCCTCATCAAGCCGCATGAATCTTAGATTGGGATGACGCATGAAGATTCTGAATGCACAAGCCGGGCAGATAACATGACCAGTGGTCAGGATGTGTCTAACGACTGACGAAACTGACTGCTTACGTGTTCCAGCAACATTGCCGTTCTTCGGTAACAAGCAATTTACCACTCATTTAGGCAAGTGTTCCTTTACTCTGGAGATCAGGTATTTTTCGGTTCTGTCTATGTAACTTTCTTTGCAGTTGCGTGTAAATTGATAGATACAGTGTGATGTGACACCGATAGGCTGATCTCTTTTGAGTGAAGGCACTGGTCGCTTCTGGGTCCGAGGGAGTACACGGAGTTTAGCTGCATCAAATGTTCGTTTAAGTAAATTTTTCAGACGAGTCAATAAGAAATCCTTGCATCTACTAGTTTTTGGTTTCTAACTATGTTGTTTAGACTTGCGAAGGGAATTAATTGTTTCTACTGACAGTTGAGGAAACAAGCGCCACATATGAAGATTTCACCACGAGGCTGTTTTCGTATTAATAGACAAATTTCAATTTCCAGTATTTCTCTCAAAAGCTCGTGTACGACTTACCCGGCACATTAATTTGTTCAACTCTGCACCAAGAGATTTTAGTGGGAACAATCGAAGGCGAGACAGACGGACCTTGACGGAATTTCCTAGGAAGAAAAAAAACAAAACTCTTTTGGAACACGGTCTTGTCGTCTATTGTTGCAACCTACCCCCTGTGTATCGGACTGTCCGTCTTCCATGTGACATTGTTTCTCATACGATTATGAACGTTTTGAAATGTGGTGTGTCTGTATAAGCCAGCGTTTCCCCATCAGGAACAGTCCACCCATCGGGGCGATCAGATGCCTACGTGCTACAGGAGGGCGATTGAGGCATAAGTGAACCCTGGCAGTGAGGTTAAGATTCGATAACCAGTGTTCACGTTTCCTGATTTGGCATATAATACATTATTGCACTGGTACAAGTGAGCAGCGATCACTAATTACCAGCCTCGTTAGGTCACTCTTATTCACCTGGCGTATGCATCTCAGCCAGACTCGCTGCAACCTTCATTTAGTTGAACGAACGGCCGGCCGATTAGTCCACTCATACACATCAACTGGTGACTGACTTGGAGACAGCGGTTTAGGCAACGAGTGCACATAATTGCAAAAAGAATAAGGGTTTTATACCAATAAAAATGAACATAAATTAAACAAGTCTGTTCCTTGCGTTTCACGACTACACTAAATACAACACATTTATACGGGATAGTTGGGAGTGATAGATAGTACATCAGTGGAGCAAGGTGTTTTAACTCATTGTTGTAAGCCTGGTTTGATGCCTAAGACCCGGTTACATACTAGTAAGGTGGTTTGTGAACAGTCCCTGATAAAACTGGCACATCTGCATAGTATATCTGTCGTGAGTATGAACAGTCGGTCAAGGGAGGCCCAAGGTTTTGACCAGGTGCTCTCGGATCCATAAAGAAGATGAATGTAAACGGATAGCAATGGTCCCTGCGATCATCAGTATTAGACCCTTTTATGTGCGTTCAGTGTGCACGACGGACTCGTTTACGTTGATCAAGTGATTTACCATGACGCGTAGCAACGGCAGACGAACATGCTCTCATTGATCCTCGAGTCGACCACCACAGATGCTGCTCCCGAGTGCGTCCGGATGATCGCCGTGTTGTGTGGGTTTTCCTATCGGAACTTAACAATTGACTTCCCGTGGCCGTTCATCCATACTTGGGACTGATCTACCACGTAGATTTGCTGTTTAATTCCACAAGTTTTATACAAGTCACGTGATTACTGCTATCCAACCAGCCTCACAAATCCATCCAAGCTGATATTGATGTTTAATATCTATCATTCCACCGATCTATCACCTTTCATGCTCAACTAACCCATATAAATACGTTTACTATGTAGCCAGATTATGAAACGTTAAAAACAAACTTGTTTTTCACACACCTCATCATTATACCGAGCATATTCATGGTGCGTTACATAGTCTAGTATCAAATTAGCTAATGATCAACCAAACGGTTATTCAACAGTGGGGCATCAAGCGATTCTGTTGCAGCTGTGTGTGAACTTACGTGTTCAATAGGAAAAGCAAAATTGTCGCACATTGTTTTTCTATTTGGTTGTCTTGTTGAGCGACAGTTTAATACAGTGAATCACGTACTGGTAATGAACCGAAACACTTCCGACGTTGCTAGCAGTGCATACATGAGAATGTTACTTTTCAGATTGATTTCAGATGCCTTGCAGTTAGTTAAAAACACACTAAGTTCAAGGGTCATGATAACATGTAAGGTGAATCGTTTATCCACCATGGATTTTGCTGTGTACGTTAACGGTACACGTGTCAATACTGCAATATGATATAATCGTTTCTTTTTATGAACAAAAAGTAAAAAATGGATCATATTGTAATGACATTTCTCATTATGATATGATCCACGTGTTGATTTCATTTTCACGATTGCAAGAGTCGATAGATCGAAAACGGTTGAGTAACTCTGGCTTGAATTCTCGACAACGAAGCTGTCCTGGTCAGTTAAATTTATCTGGACTAAAGTTAGGCTGCCCACAAGGTTCACCTTATTTTGTGCGATACTTCCTTAATTTAACCACCTACCAAAAAATTTGGATTTTAGCAGAGTTAAGTCTGTTTGCAGTATATTCAATTAGCCATTTAAGACATAACGTGTAAAACGATAACCAATGAAGGTCTTTGCCAGAAGAACGACAGTTCCAAAAACAGAATTCATTTTGATTTATCACGCTCTGAGCGCGCAGGGTATACCAAAATAAAGGCGTGACCTTATCAAGGATATATTTCATACAACCGAATAGCTTGATGAATTTATAACGAAAAACATTAACGTTGAAACAGAAAACAAAACGATCGCCAATAAATCGAAAAGACAGGTCGCAAGAAGTCGATAATTCGCCGATTCCTTTTGGCCATATACGTAAAACAAACAGTCAAATTAAACTGATAGCCAAGATGCTGCTTTTTCTAGATTTCCATATGGTTTTATGAACATCCATAGCAGACAGAAGCCTGTGAAACCGAACGTGTACAACGCACTGAAAAGGGATATGTTCCTACAGCTGTCATTTTGAGTACATGCTATTAACATTGTTGGGCACACAGTTCAATGGGATTTGTCTCGGACATATTTCGTTGCTCAGTTGCGTTGTTTACGTCCAACCCTGAGAGTGTGTGATTATTGTCAACCACGTTTCATCAGTTCGTTCTGGCTTTTATGTTGTCTATCACTTTATTTGTAGCCGGGATGGCGTTTACATTAGTAGAACAAAAGAATACCTTCACCGTCGGGTATCAGAACATATTCCTAAACAGCTGGTCAGTTCGATAAGGCAGGTCAAAAGCTTTGGTGACGAGAAATATTTCAGCAAAGCACATTCAGAAAAACCGGCCATTAAGTAAACTCGATTAATTCAATATGTCGTTGCATAACCCAAATCCGAAACTATTAGCTATCGGTGAAGCTGTAGTGATTGAACAGAGGAGATCAGCTCGAATTCAAACTGTATCTCATCATTAGTGGTGGCCTTACCAACGAACTTTAATGCATTCAATTAGCTGCAATTTGTTCATGTCTCATTACATGTCCAATTTTATTGTTTCAAGTGTGTGGCTCAGAGAGTAAAACAAAATGCTAATATCCCAAAATATATGACTTCCCGCTGTTTTGAATAGCCACATAAGTGAGACTCAGTGTTTCGAAAGTTTTCAATAGGAAAAACGCCTGCCAGCAATTGGCCCAAGTGACATAGGCGAAATGACGGACAGTTGTTTCGATTTTCCCAGTCTCAGCATTACGACGCAAGTTCATGATATTTGCTAGTTCGTAGACTAACAACATAGGTGTGATCGATTTTGGTTAACGAGAAAGGGACGCGGAGCGACTGAGGAAAGCAATTCACATACCTTCCTATAACCGCAGTGACTGTGACCCGTCTTATAGTAAACCAGCGCTTGTACTGCCATTCTGACACTTATCCACAGGTCGATCGTCCGATGCTTTGGGATGCATGGTGCTGAGTCACAACATGGTCGAAATAGTCGTCCAACACGAGAAATCAAACTAAACATCGTCGGAGAAAACTGGTTAGAGAGAAGCGCATAGACGTCCAATCGGAAACCACACTGCTTTAAGAGTTGGAATTCTGATTTATAAACAAGCCCGCGCGATTAGTAGCCTACGGTAAAGATCACGCCTTACTGAACGTCTCTTTGCTATCAGCTACACTAACAAGGCCAGTATTCGACATATTTGTTCTACAGCAAGCTGTTCAAACCGGTTATTTTTGACTTACACTAAGTGGGATCTTTATACTGCTTGTAAAGAACTGTTATCCCGGTTACATAATTGTCTGTGTGTACACTTTCGTCTGTTCCTATAGGGCAAGTTGGATGGCCTGAAGAAATACCTATCTAAACGTGTCTGCGAACACCTCCCCGCCGGCTGATGATTATGTGATTTATACGGGAACAACATTCAAAGGTACCTACCGATTAACAGAATAGATCAACAGCAAATCCAGTGGCTACTGAGGCTAATCGGACAGGCCTATGCTATTCCACTTTATTGTGTGCCAATCGTAGATACCGTCACTGTAGCTGTAAAATGGACATTTTATTACAGTTGCTTCGGCGTTACACTTTTGACGGATATGACGGTGTCTTTACTGAGAGAAGTTGGGAAGTACTTGGTTTATTTGAGCCTTCTGCTGTGTGAAACACAAAACGTCCAGTTTCCAGTGAATCTGATATACGTCTACGTCCATCCATCTTACATGTTCAAAAACATTGCAACTGCTTCGCCAGCTGAATATTCATCTCTGCAACCACAGACTGTTTGTCGTTGTCTATACTTTGGCCGCATTCATTGGCCTATATTACACTATCCGCATCATCAATGTTATCATTATACTCACGGAAGGCCTTGAGCCAGATCAGTTGACGTTGTGGTCAGAACTGTCGTTCAGTGCAACAGTGGCAAAGAACATTCTGGAGGAAAAATGATTTCGGAAGAAGAGGCGATCAATAAAATGGTTAAAATGAGACTTATTGGAAGTTGTGCTGCAGATGTATGTAATTGACTGCGACACTGCTATGTTGGATAACGATGTCAGCCATTGATCTGAGTGATCATGAGGTCTCCAAATTCTGCGAGTAGTGCCTTCATTTGATACTCAACAGAAACATCTGAGATTTGATACCTTGTTAGAGCTCGTCACGACCGAGACCTAAACTCCAACCATGTTTCCATGGGGCAACCCTGTTGATCGTTACTTAACAGAATTCACATCGCTCACTGCCGAATCATCATATGCAAACTCTCAGTCGCATTCGCTTCCGAGTAATGATCACTGCCTCGTGTGAAGACAATAACTGACCTACTGACTTTAATCGATAAAATTTCTTGTAAATTTGATACCACACAAACCGTTGAGTCTGCTGAATGATATTTTGAATATTGGTGAGTGGTAAGGGATATGGGTGATTCAGATTTGAGGTTTATGACAGAAATGTTTGGAGAAATGCGAAATTTGCGATCAGTCGAAAGTGCTGTTTAATTTAAAACTAAGAAAGAATGTTTGACCACAGAACTTTCCAAAATTACGGAGGTTCAAGCTGTTGGAAAAAAGGAGTTGACAGTTACAATCTCTCCGGTACTTGAAGCCATTTTTAAGTCGATCAAAATGAATGACACTGGTCACCGGATGAAACGGTCACCCAAATAACTAAACGTCTTGTTTGGAAACCTTCCGAAATAGGTTATTTTATTAATTTTGTCGACTGTGTTTCGGTCTTTAATTTTACAAAACCATACTTTACCGCAGTTAACGGTTCTGTCCGACGACCAATTAGAATTATAGCCATATATTGGTCTTCGTCCACTAGTTTAGGCTATGTCGTCTGGTTGAAAGTCTTTTGAATCGGAGATCAAACATCGCCAATAATCTCCCCTAACGATTGTTCATCAAATCTTCTCGTTTGTATTACATGTTAACATATCAGTGTTAGGAAGGCCAATATTGACTTGACCAACTCTTCTCTCATCTCATTCTTGGGAAGTATCCTCCGTATTCAAGTATAGAGGATACGCGTTTACATTGTGCACACAAGCAAAACCAGCGGATAGGATAAGAAGACCAGTAGATATAATGAGGAAAACAAGCAATGGGCAACAATGGACAATATGTAAATGTGATTAATGTGACCAGCCAGTCAATAGACTTCAATCTAATCAGTCGATTGTTCCACAGAAGGCCAACAAGATGAGAATTCTCGACCCAAGATACATTTGATAACCAAGGTTCGATTCCGGAAGTTTAGAAAGACACAATCCCATGAAAGTTTGACTATAGAAAAAAATGCACTTGTTTCAGTCTGACGTGTATAACTGAACGTCGATGACATTACTGCCTTACAGTTTCTGCTAAATGTCGCCATCGGATGAGCGGACAATAGTACACAACGCATGAAGTGTGTCAGCTTGCAGATTAGGACTGTACAAATGTCAGAATTTGGCACCAACTCGTGTACTGCCATATATAAGGTATCCATGAATATAAAATGTAACTGATGTAGTTTATTAAGTAAAAATCAGATGAAAACTGAAACCAAATGTTGTGACGTCAATTCTGTTACGCTTATTGTACATGATGTCTACTGATGACTGGTTTGACAGATTTGGCAAATGTGAGATCTTTCATTTTACGACGTGGTTTTATAGTTCAGCTGATAGAGCACTTGCCGCGCCTGGAGGTGCTGTTTTGTCGCTGGTAGGAATCCAACAGTAACCCAGACATTTTGTATTTGAGTCTCTTTTGAATATGCCTGATTTAGAATTGTCGTAGCCACTAGCTTGATGCCATAACCACATTCATACGCTGCTTTTTAGACCTTTCCTTGCAATGTTTAACAAAAAACAGGGACATTTGTTAGTCGAGTACACTGTCGGTAGTAAAACTCACGGTGACAGTTTGCAGATGCTTACAAAAGAGGACGCTATTCTCCTTAGTATGGAGGATGTCTTCTGGATTGCGAATCAAGTTGTGCTTTCTGATGACGTCATAAACGTGTGTAAATTGGTGCTGGTTCACCAGATCTTTTTACTAGTGTCATACTGGCATAAAATATCAATTCCATGTGCTCTCTTTGCCACCAGATATACTTATTGGTGACTAGATGGTCGTCGTCGAGTTACGGTTCTGACTATAAAGTAAATAGATTTATCTTCTGTCACCCAACTAAGTGACCGCAAACACTTTAGTAGTAAGCGAAAGCTAACGCAAGAGTCTACAAATAAACTAAGTATTTAACACTCAGTGCGTCCTGTAGACTTGGAGGAGAACATCAAAACTCTGGATGTGCTCAAAACCGACCGCTTATGATATGCCTGAAAGGCACTGGCGCAGCAAAGATTTGCTACTGCCTATTGGAAGGGGATCCGTTTTGGTAAACCACCTGATACAAAGCATTCGTGTTTAGCTCACACTGACGATGAAGTTAACCACGTTTGCTTTAGTGATTTGTAAGCTATGAGAGCGATAACTTTTTTTATCGGACTGGCACTATTACACTTGTCGGGCTTAATGAATCCTAATTGGCTGTAGAAAAATCTGATGTCATTCCTAACGTTTGACTACATTGGAGTACTGCAAGTGCTGCGAATCGTGAACAGCTTCATGCACTTCATGACTTTTAACGAACAACAGAATAATACTTGCATTTCGAAATTCAAGTTCATCGTTCAAGTTAGTTACATTTATTGCTAAACAGACCAAAAATATTCGATCATACCTGTCGATGTTGTGTAGCTTAAAAAACTGTTCGTGCTTAACGGTCGCCAACTTCGTCTGTCGTTGGCTCGCATAAGTTCAACTTTTGTATCGGACTCCGTGCTCCTGGATTTGACTAATTTGTGTGATCCTGTTTGATTTCTAACTCCAGTCCAAACATCGTCGCGCACAATAGCATTGGTGGTCAGAGAAGTGTGACGGCTGAGCATGGGAGTGACATGGCGTGACATTTGGCTGGGCACCACACCGGCAACAGTTACCGTGGATGAGCGTGGTCTAAGATCCGGACTGCTGGCGATAAAATTCGAAGTGATAACAGGGTTTTGTATGACTGAAACGTCTGGTTCAGCTGGCGTATTCGCAAAATCTGAATGCTCTATTTCGTGAGTGGAATTATCTGAAGGACTCGCCAGAAAACAGTCGGAAGGTAATGTCGCGGGAACAGAATCAGAACAAAGTAGAGTGTTGGATTTTTCCCGTTTGAATTCGAAACAGGGGAACGGAATCGAACTGACTGTTTGTCCATTGAGTCCGGGAAAAAATCCACCGTCCTCAGCAAACACTTTTTCTACTTCATGACTAGGCCCCCCAAGTAGAACAGTTTCCAGAAACGTAAGCACAGTGGGATCAAAGAATACCTGCCAAGGAGAAGAACCAAGATTGACAAATGTTAATGAAATATGCATGCATAAGATATTTTTTAAAATTTACTTTTTCAATGAAGTCAGTTCTTTTGTACTCTGAACGGTTCTGTTCACCACCACACATGTTTTCCCCCGCAGTTCGTCGGGTGATTTTGAATACAAGGCCATATGCGGTCAATCGTGTGCCCGTGATCGGCCAACTTATTAACTGTTTGTTGGACAATCCATATAAAGTGAAATCACGTGAACCGTTACACTGAATGTCACTGTTACTATGTGTTTGCACAAGATCTACTCTCCCCACTTTAATCAGTCCAATGGAACGGATTGCAAACACATTCCGAACAAGGCCTATTTGTGATATAAAAATACGTGTACCATGCAGTACAGTTTCTTTATATGACAATTTTCTTTCACCGGGTCCTGAAGATTCGCTTGCACCACACATTTCCAATCTTTATTCTTCATGATTATCGCTTTTTGTAAATTTTAGCTCATATCAGTTGTCCACTAGCGTTTAGCTTGCGTAGTGGGTTGCTGCATTGAGATGTGCGCAATATTGATGTTTCCAATCGCCAGTATGTCCTCGCACCCGACAGTGTTGCCATATTGCGTACTGTAATAACAACCGTTAACAGGTTGCCCAAAGCATTCAGCCTACGTGAAGTAACAGAGATATACCACTGGTGCGATGAGGGAATCTTCGACCGTTGAACAACCACTGATTGAAACTGAGAAGATAATGCTAAACAACGATGTCTATACACTAAGAATGAAAAGGGTTTACTCGAATTGATGATCAAACGGTAAAAATGACAGCTGACCAAAGGTGACTATCACGAAACAAAAACAATTAGGAAAGATTAGTCTTATCCGGTCGATGAAAGGTTTCAATGCATCTCACAGAATTGATAGCTGAGTTGCTTATTACTGTATAGGAAATTTAGCTGGGAGTTCACATGTGTTAATTCGGTTGTGCCCAGCGTGATGTCAATGACGCAGTTGTTAACGCGGTTGCCTCATGAAAGTGTGACCAGAGTTCTAGTCCCGGCCGTAGCAGAGAGAGGAACTACTGACGAGCTCTAACAAGAGGTAAACTGGGGTATCAATCATCTTTTCAAAAGAGGCTGGCGAAAAGTCTATGGGAATATGAGAGTTGCGATCAGTCATGAGTGATGTTCAAATAGGATTGAGTCGTCTATGTAGATCCTTATCTCATCGTGTAAGCCCTCCAGTGCTAGTAAACGATACATTCACCGGCACCACAGATTGCGTACTAGAACATCTTTTACACTCAGGTAAACTTCTCGGCGTTGCTGTGTAAGTTGTTCACATTCAGTTACCGTCGATGAACATAGTCCACCTCGGATTGTTCGTTGGCAATGATAACGACAGAAAGGGCTCCAGATGATGATTTTAATGTTTAATGATGTTCATTCTTAAACCAACATTTTTAAATGGTCGATGTTGTTCTGATCTAGACACATCAAGTAAAAGATCACCGGTTGGATAACTTTTATATGATGAATCCAAACAAATTCAAAACTGGTCTTTGAGTGTCGGCTTAAGAGCGAAAATCCCGAACTAGTATCTCGACAGTTTTAATCTTTTGCGGTTGTAACCAGGGCAAACTGACAACCTGAGGTGGACTGCTTTCCTTTGGATATGACCAAATTACGTCTCAAGTATACACAAAAGCTCTTGTTAGAAGCGATAACCCTAGAACTGGTGTCCAAGTGGACAAGGCCCTTAACTCGTAACACAAAGGACTACCGATTTGGTTTCCATTCGGACCATCTTTAATTTCCGAGTTCATAAGAGGAAGAAAGCGGTAATGATTTTTTTTGGTCCGAGCGGGAACATTATGGGACAGCGCTATATTTCGGCATGCCCAGTGTGGAGCTAAAAAAATTATTGATAAGCAT
The DNA here is from genome assembly GCA_013368495.1 of Paragonimus heterotremus. Taxonomy (NCBI): domain Eukaryota; kingdom Metazoa; phylum Platyhelminthes; class Trematoda; order Plagiorchiida; family Troglotrematidae; genus Paragonimus; species Paragonimus heterotremus. Next base: position 9,447 of record LUCH01004174.1, on the reverse strand, counting down.
ACTTGCTTCAATAGCCTGAGTACTGAGGTTCGATTCAGGTGAAAACAAAGACACACGCTACCAACGAGTTCTGATCGGTGAGAGACACTCTCGTCTGACACCCTTTCCAAGCAGATTTGCAGGCAAATTTGTCACCAAACGATATTAGTCATTAATTTCGACTGACGTTTGAAGTATGAGTTAGCGTCTGTTTTGTTTATTTATACAAATGAGATCCAGGTAACAGTGTGGGGTATAAAATGCGCCCATACTGATAGTTCAATATTTTAATCATCTAGACAAACTATGTCTTAAAATTTGGTTGTCGTTCTCATATGGTGAGTTTAATATATCGATTAGAATGCACAAATACTATCAATGAACCAGACAAAGTTCAGCGGTGAAAACGACGGGTTTCAGTCAGAAGATAGCAGATCTCAGGCCTGATTACCATGACCGTCCAAAGAAATCGAGCAAGAACGTCTCGTGGCCTCGAACGTTTTATGGTGCGATGCGCGAGAACGTAACTTTGGTGCGCAAGAGGTTCATAGTAAGATGACAACAATACTAGCTGAGAGCGGATAAGTTATTCACTTGTTTGAGTCTCACCGCGGTATGAACCAGACCGGTCCTGGATCATATGGTTAGCGGAAAGATTATCGTAACACTTCGGGATCCTTCACATTCACGTTCTTATAAGCAGAGGTTATATAAACTGTGGACAAAGTGAATTCAATCTGTTTTAAGTAATGTGAGATTAACGTGCCACGCAATGGTTGACTCCTGTTTCTCAATCTAACAGACACAGTCTTGGTTAACCATAAGTACCATCATATGAATTAGCTAACCTTCAGTGCATGATCTACACAGACTGACCTGACTGAAGATGGCGGATTACATAAACAGGTTGAAAAGTACTCACATTAGATGCTAAACTGTTGAGCAGCGGTGAGGCGAACATGCTTCCGGAAGCATATTGAGGACTGAAACGAATGAAACCGTTCTTCGATTTGTACTCATTGGTAATTGAGAGCAAGGAGGCGCTCCCCATATCCGCTGAAAAGTTAAATGTTGAAGAGAGAGGCAGTGGTTATATTATGTCGGCAATATTTGACATTTTTTAACCTGGTACTTGTGATCTGTCATTTGCCAGAATCATCACTGACATCATGAGAGCGGCATAAATGGGGGAACAAAGTTTGTTTTATGTATGTTAAGTAGAAGGACAATAAAAATACTCGTGCAGGCTAACAAACGCCTAGTAAAAGGTTCGTTGTTGGGTTTGCAAAATAATTAGTCGGAAGCAAAACTTTATAGGGCATTGTACATATTTTCATATTGCGCTTTATTTTTATATACAGTTTGCACCAATTTTCCTTGTACAGAATGAACCTTACTTGTTTGAATTAATTCTGCCTGGCAATACATTTTTTGGTGCGCGCGTCTTGTCTCCTTGACGTTCCTGTTTCACATAGATTGAGATTGCCAGCGTGGGCTATTCGGCTGCCGCGTTTTGTACTGAATACTGGCATTTTTACCCTCTTATTGAGTTAGTCCTCTACAACTTCCATTGACCGTAGGCCTTCGTATGAATCCAATGACAATGTTTTATGAGGTCGTCAATTGGAGCTTCTTCCTGTTTAATCACTTTTCAGCGAACGGAATTATTGGATTCAACTCTGTCGGCGCAAACGACGCCCAGAACGGTTTCATTGGCGACAGCGATCAGTCAAAGAGTATGACGTTCGTGTATTCTTGCAATCAGTTTGACTAAATCCGAAGCAATGTTAATCAACACTCGCCGCTTGTTCGTGTGTGTGTATAAACTGTTGACTCATGCAGTTTGTCTGCCCTGGAACTGATGACAGTCCTTGTTTTATGTCTGTCGCTATGTGTCTTCTAAAGTTATTGGTGAACGGAGCCAAGGGTACTCAGTGTTTTGAATAAATGAGAGTACCACAAAACCAAACAGGAAAAACAAAAACTAGTTCTTGAGTTATGCCACAGGTCAACAGTATGTATTATGTATTCGAAGAGTAGACTTTCCAGCTTCAAAATAGTGAATTCCATAGTAGATAACGTTACATGCTTCTGTGCTTGTCCCTTTGTATTTAACACTAGCAGGTACGTATAGTTATTATTCATTAAAATAATAGACACAAGCTTTCAGGATGCGTTCTTTGCCCATCCGACTGAACATAATTTGCAGTGCATATCCTTGACACTGTCGGGGCCAGAACACCCGCCACGCTTTCATGAGGCAACCGTGCTGACCACTGCACCATTGATCTCACATTAAACACGTTCAAATTATTATGTGTGAACACTCAATCACTCTCGCTTGTGAGTAATGATCAGGTTGTCAGATCGTCTCGAGAGGAGACACAGTAACTGTTCTGTTAACTCCAATCGATGACCCCTCGACTAGGACTTCTTTCCAAGCTCTAACGAAAGCGAAACACGAGTCTAGTGTTTCTGCTGTTTGAGAGGGACCGACTGGAAAGTCTATGGGAATGCGACAGTTGCAATCAATTGATGTTGATTTTCCATTTATATGATAATCAAAATCCCCTAGTACTCATCAGTACTAATAATCTTATTGACATCATTGCTAGTAATGCTGAAGGGTTTGGCGTCGTATTTGGATCTTTTTGTGTTCGTCTTTTGGTCGTTGTCTAAAGTTTTTCACCTTCAATTACCGTGTTTTTAGTCATCATCATTGTTTGAAATAAATGACTAGTCGATAAGCAGATAATCCGCCACTGGCCTTGGGATTAATTCAGAGTCTAACGATCAGTCAATCGGTGTGGGAGAGAGTGCATATAACGAGGACCATTTGGAAACACAGACGTCATGAATCAGTGTTTACCCAGTTATAGGATATTCGCATCTAGTTTAGTATGAACGAAATGCTTACTCAGCCCTTTTTCTGGGATATGATTTGTGTACAAGTTGCCTCGTTATCTTGAAGAATATAGCGAGATGCGGGTGATGACAAGTCAATGATCAATGTCGTTGGAATTAAAATGTCAGTCTCAATTTATAAGCGCGGTTGCATTCTTGCAGACGTTCCTGGAGTCTGGTTACGGATCTTTCCGTGGTCCATCATTCTTGTTCACTTGTTCGTCGTCTGAATTCAAATTTTACCGTTGTCGTCTATTTCTTTTTCATCCGTACTCACACTCCTTGCTTGAACTTACGCGTAGGTGGCATACACCCAGTGCATGTGCTCCTCATTTTGAGTGGATAACTGAGTCCAGTATTGAGTGATCGAGAAATTCTGATTGGGCCGTCAATTCACCGTACTGTCCGGTTTTGATCCGTAACAATTCTATTTGGTTACATCAATGGTTCTTATTAATGAGTACGCTTCAGCTGCATCTTGTCGCACCCGTTTTGATTACCTGTCTCGGGCATGACTAGATTGATTTTGCCCTGCTGTTTGCCCCCACTATACAGTATGCATGTTAATTTTAAAAAAGTGACCGACTAGATGTGATTGAAATATAATTGCCCAAGAAATCCTACGTACTACTGTTGGCATTTTTCAAATTTGTCGTTAGAAATAAATGCTCCAGATTCGCGGGATAGTTTGTTGGATTCCATGTGGCACCCTGAATTAAGTGGATAACCGAGCCCGAATGTGAATCTTCTGGGTTTTCGGTGCGGCTTCGTAGTTCCGATGGTAAGGAGCTTTCCGCATTTGGACATGTTGTGTCTGTCGCTGAATCGAGTGCGACGGACGCTTTGATTTTTTACGATTGGATCCCCTAAATTTTCAGGTCTGCCAAACTTCCCAACAGTAATTTACTATTATCTTATGGACAAAAGTGACGAATGAGGGAAAAACGTGTGTACGAGAATCACGCTCTCGATAGAGCCACTTTTATAGTACTGATCCTTTTCTAGACTAGAGTTAACCAATAATTCTACTGAACTCGCAGCAAGTCTGACCGAATGTTCAATTCTGATCTGCCGTGTTATATGTTTCGTCAGCAAGCATGCAGTACTGGTAGCTCTGATGCTGTTAGACACATATACCTAATATCAGCTAGATCTGATGTCATCACGTGTTTTGTATGCTCGCCTATCAATTTATATCGAACGTACAATTAACTAGATGACTAGTTTTCTGGCTTCATTATGATCATAAATGGAACAAGCCGATTGTGCTACATTTGTCCACAAAAGACATTTCACAAGTTATCCCATGTTCACCATTATAACACCGACGAAGACGGTGTCTATAGCATGGGGTAGATTGAACGAAGATCAGTATGCAGGAAAGCTGTAATGCAACCAGGAATGCACACAGAAATGTGCACATCAAACCCATTCTAATGGTTCACCGATAAACACAAACACACATATCGTCACTGGCTCTGGACGTATTCCCACGCATGAATGTGCTCGTGGATTTCGGCACTACAACCTGGATATAGCCCAGTGGTAGCTAGGTGGTCTATTAATCACTCGTCTGTTGGTTCAACCTCAGGACAGATCGACCGCTCCTGTTCGGATTTGAGCAGCTTGACAGTACCTAGTCCACAAATAACCTAATACAACTCAAAGCGCCAAATACTTTCCAGTGTGAACGTCAAAACCTAACTTTTCGTCTATTCTAAACAAAATTACCAGAACACAAAACGATTTTGTTATTCACTTACACAGAGCAGTTATGACCATTGGACTCTTGTCGTTCGCACACTTCTTACCTGCCAAAGGGGGTATTTTCAAATAAAACCCGATTAGAGGTGTGTGAACATAAACTTATCAAGACTGGTCAATAGCGGTTACACTTCTACTTGTTACATATGTAGTTACTTCATTTTATCTGCAGGAAGTTACCTGGTTTACAGAAGCAATTCCAAAAAGGCCTTCAAAAACAACAGACGTTGACATCATTGTCAAAATTCTATCCGAATTTGCATCTATTATGGTGCATATCTGGGTAAGCAATCGAGGTATTAAAGAGATTTAAGAACGATTTAAAAATCACAAGGTTATGTAGTCAACAAATAATGACTAGAGTGCTTGTTGATACAAGCCAAAAATCAAGCAGTTTTTTGTATGATTAGATAACCTGTCAATTTGTCAGCATGTGGCAGACTCCTAGTGTACTTTGATTTTTCGGAATATACTGTTGAACTGAGCCAAAAACATACTCTGCAACGGGTGCATTAATTTATGCACCAGGAGTATGCATCACTACTCGTGCGCTCTTGTCTGTGTGTTAGTCGGAGAATAAAATGTGTTGGATGGTTCATAAGGTTGGTGGCATTTAACCTGAAACCACGTGGTACAGACTGATCTTGATACATGACGAACAAGGTGTAACATAGTTCAACTGAAATAGCTGCAACCACGAGGCTTAATAGTACATTCCGACATGAGCAGATTTCATCTACAAAGAAGCTGGCAACTTACACAAACGACCGTTCACTTGATACTTAGGTTACATAGAACCGTTCAATTCTGCTTGGTTTGCTATCTGCCATCGGATCACTCAATGAGAGGAGTATGGGTTCAGTGTCGGTAAGACTGAGTACTGGCGTTACACAGCCAGTTTTCCACAGTTGAAAGTCTTAGTGAGCAACCGATCAAAAAATCCAGGATAGTTATCATCAGTATAGTCGACCAGTTTCTGAGTAAAGTTTGAAATACTGATCCAAAGTAAACGCTTTGTTGAAACTTTGATATCCTCTGATCAAAGAACAGGGCAATCTGGAAAGTCTGACTTTTAGAAGACGAAGCTATTGTATCTGGACAGAGTTGTAATGTAGACCAAATTGTCATGTTCAAACTGGTCGTTTCGATTTTCATGCAACGTGGAAGGGTATTTTGTTGAAAACGATCGTCTCACCGCAAAATTATCTGCATACTCGTGGGCCATTATATGCAGACCTGCAGACTATCGGAACAACGTTTTCGAGCCCATCACGGTAATTTCTGACAGCCATATAAGCGACACTATTAAATCAATCAAGTTTGGTCGATAATGCCAAATGGGTTCTATTGTCTGATAGCACTTGGTTTGATGGCGCGCGAATCCTGGTGTCATATATCCACTTTCTGCATAACTGTATATCTAACTGGAACTGAATTGTAATAACTGTACTGGTGACCAAACAGAGCAATCTATCTTATTTCTGATCCTTATGGAGACTGTAAATTTGTTGATCCACGAACTGAGAAAATTCGTCCCCATCGTTTGCATTC
>LUCH01004173.1:17237-54639 GCA_013368495.1 Paragonimus heterotremus | reverse complement strand
CTCAGAAGGTCAACGAGGGCGTCATAGAACGCATCTTTGCTAGAATCCGAACAGCTGTCCGTTGGGTCTTACGCCGATATAAATACGCAACGCCTTTCTGATTTGGTCGACAGACTTTAACCCATCTATTGAGTCTGACAACGCACAGGCAACTGTTCACTGGGATCCAGTCGAGCAACTTCAACGTCACCAGAAATCCTGAGAGAGAAGCGCTTGGATCGACAGTTATCTAGAGGTAGACACAAGTGAATAACGGTGCTAGAATCGTAGACACCCTTGTCCGACACGCAGCACACATCAAGCTCCAGACTTGGGAAATTATTTGCCAGTCTAGCTTGCTGACCGGTTTGTTGGAGAGTGTGGACATTGAAGGCATCAAAGTTTACCAGTTATCTTGGCCCCAGGAAACACTTATCGCCCGAAGGCATATGGAAGGCTGAAGACTTAGGAAGGGGGCAAAATAGTAGGAGAAAGTCGTTCTAGTTCAATAGTGTCACTGTCGGGAGAACGATTACTTCTGATTCTTCCCGGTCGTTTATGCCACGGAAGGGGCTTGGCTTGAGGAACCCACCCCGAGTCTCTAACTCAAAAGTGTGACTTACGAGACAACAGTATATAGGATTTTCTTGGGAAACCCTACCCGGAACCACTGCCTCAAGAGTCTGACTCAGTTGGTTGTGAGAAGCTTACCCAGCCCAGAGGCGCAGTGAATAAGTTACCAGTGTCTGATTCTGAGCACTGCTGCGTGCATTGGATGTACTGGAAGCTGCATCTGGCTTGTGGATGATACAAAGTGTTTTTTGATCGTATTGTACAGTACGTTTGCGGTCACGGTCAACCATTGGACGATCGGAGTGCTTTTTGTTTGAGGGCACCTTTTCCAACCCTCCTCTTGTTGATTCAGAAGACAGCAGTGCCGCACCTAGGAAAATCGTTCTGCCGTATGCCCACACTGTCGTGGTTCGCTGCCTAAGCGCTCTTACGCGATCAGTAGTACTACATACAATCCTGTGATATCAACTGCCTTTCTTCTGACTGCTCCCCTTTGGCCTGTCTGACAAAGTCGTACCTGGAAGGGCTGGAGTCCTAGTCAGCCACGCCCGCCGAATCAAAACAGCATACAAGCCCGACCACCTCGTCAAGGTAGCAGCATAGGTCAAGACAGCTGACGACCGGATTCCGAGGCAGCCACTTTAAGGGCAAGTAAAAATGGCTGAAAGAAGTCCTGGTGGTCAGAAGCTGCATAACTAGGGTGTTATTTAGATAAATCTTTCGCCTTGTAAAATATCGGTTTTTAGATCTTAGGAGGACTTTGCCTTGAATTAGCCGTGAATCAAAACGCGTGATACGCAAAAGAACCATGGATGCCGTGGATAGTGGTAGCTTGATTGTATCGGGTTACGGTGTATACGGCTGTGAGTGTGTTGGCCGTCTCTGGTTAACCAGCATTGACCGGTAGAACACAAAGACTTCATTTACATGCCTCCTGGTCTTATTCCTTCAGTTTTACACAAAATATGGGGTGTGAGTGAAACCACAGGTGATGGAGCGCAAAACCGCTTGTGTTGAACGTTATGCACAAGCATCCCATGGCCTCGATCACTGTAACAAGCTAATCCGAAGCGAATGTCACCAACCACTTATCTTAAACGTGATCTAACTCTGAGCAAGGTGTTCACTCACATCCTTGGAATGTGTAGTTGACACTGCTGTCACTGATCAATCTGGAGCCCTCGTGTGATAGATATGTTTTTGACAAAATTCGGTAGCTCCATTTCATTTTCCGTGTCGCACTGTAAGCTTGTGTAACGCTGTGGGTTTGAACTTGGTAGATTTTGTGTCAGGTAGCGCTGTTCCAGTTGTGAGTTCGCTTGCAACAATATTATTGTTGGCCCACACCTTCTTGAGTTCAACTGCGTTCGTCTATGTTTGGGTACGGTGACAGTATCTTATCTGTATGGTGTAATACGAAGTACCGGAACGACTTTTGATATGTAGACTGGAAAGTAGGATGAAGTTTCACTTATTTTCTTCTGACATATAGTGTCCTTTGGACATGTTAGCTAGGAAATCAGATGCTTACTCGTTTTACAGATACCTTACGATATTCTTACCTTACAGACCCACAATTATAGATCGTATTTTACCTATTCATTCATTTATCTTGATTCAAGCTGGACCTAAGCTCCCTAATCACAGTGCTCAGCCTTACCAGGGTGAATCTTCTTCTGGTTGCCGCTCACCCTCAAAATTTACCGAAACCAGATGGTCCGACACGACATGTGCAAGGCGATCATCTCCACGTCTGTTCGGTGGCAACTCCAAGTCTCCAGTTCCTCCTAAAGCAAACGCTGCATCCTATGAAACTGAGCTCATCAATCTTGCTGATGATTTTCTCGATAAGTTTAAGCGAGAACCGGTAGGTTTTTTTAAAATTTGGTTTCTTCATCGCTCATACGCTCTTTGGATTGACTGTTAGTTTCGCTTGGGTTTCTTCTTTAAGAAGAGTTTATTTTGCAGCGACTGGTCCTGTACAATCTTATAGATTAGACGTTCTGGACTGTTTAAGCATATTTAAGACCGTGTTAGGTGGTGAGTGGTCCAAACGCCGACTTACCTGGATAACATTTCTGTCAGCAAGGCTAACGTCATGGGTAGTTTAAAATTCATAGCTCTATTTGATCATAATGATCACGGGATAATTGAATTTGTCTGTCTACACAAGACTAGATCATATTCCCCAAAATATTGACTCTAAAGCTTATCACAAGACAGATTTCGCAGGGGTAAAGACACCGCTGAACAAGGTTAAATTGACTGGCTCCATCACCACATTCATTGGCACCTCATCGTTGAGGAACTGTGCGCTGCCGTTAACAGTCATGTTCCAGTGAAGTGTCCCGAACGAAAGCCGAGACGCCTGTTGAGTAGATTCAAACGTCTTAGTACATGGAAACATTCTACCTGGAGTGGGTACCAACCGGACCAAATTAAACTTTTTATTATTTAATATATCATGTGGCGCGGTCGTACTACGGCTTCTATCAGAGTGGATCGATTTTGCCATCAACGCGATGTTGCTTATAAACTAAAGATGATTCGTATGCTCTTCTACGGTGGAGTCGCAGCATACACAGTGAGTAAGATTAGTAGTTCTCAACTTCAAATCTCCGGTGGAGTTACCAGGATACCACGCGTCACAAATTTGCTGGTTGTTCATGAGGTCTGGACGAAGGCTACCAATGGAGGATTGGTCTTTGGTGTGGCTTAGCCTGACTTTTCCAAAGCTTTTGACAAGGTTGATCATTCCCTTTTACTGTGGAAACTCAATAGCTTCGGCCTTGATGAGCGCTCACCCACGTGGCTTGAGGAGTATTTGACTGGACATGATTTCAATGTCAATGTGAGTGGATAGCTGCCAGAATGGTCCCTTAGCAATATTCGCGTTTTGCAAGGGTTCATTTGGGGGATCTTTATTGTTCATTATTTTCATTCTTGAGCTGTCCAGCATAGTCAAATAATTTCTGTTGTCCCTTGTTGATGACAAAATTCTGTCGAGCTCTAGATTGCCGGGAAGATGTGATAACCTTACAGAACAACATGAACTGCCTAAACCAGCAGTCTGTGGAAAATAACCTGGCGTTCAATGCTTACATTTGTAAAATCACGCACGTTCGTCGTCGAAATTGTGCTGACCATCACACTGGCGACAGAAAGGTGCTCGTGTCATTGTGTGAACGAAACCTACGGATCATAGTATCGAACAGTTTGAGTCTGTCTATAAATTGTACTGCCATGGCTGAAAGGGGAAAAGGGTCTTTGGCCTCCTAGAGTGAATTTGTGGAACCTTCCACCTCGAAGTGTTCACCCCGGTACTCACTTCCTTAATCCGCCCCCACCTGGAGACGAACATGCAGTCCCGTCGTCGTTATCTTTAAAAAGATTTGCAACTGCTGAAAGTGTTCACAGTTGGACCACCAGATGAATTATGAGACTCAGGGAGTTTCCTTATCCAGAGAGATTGGCAGAATTAGGTTGACTCAATGGATTTCCCCACGTGTGACATAATCGTTGTCTTCAAAATATTCCAACTCCTGAGTCAACCACTAAAACGTCTCTTCTAACTAAACAAGAATGGACACCTAAGGAGTCACTTGCTGAAGCGGAGTGATGGAACGGGCAGGTTGTTTTGTACACATAATTGCTTCATAGTTAAGGCACGTTGACGGTGGAACACACTGTTCAACTACGTGGTCACGGTTAAATTGGTTAGGTTTGAAACTCTTGCTCGATTTGCGTATGCGTAAGAGTCAGCCTGTAGTGCAAGTCTTCTAACCGCCATTCTATCCCAGTCTCACAGGTCAGTACCTACACCTATCGGACGGGCAGTCGTTCCAGTTTGTTTAAGTATTCGTTACCGAAATGATTGTAATCAGCAGCTTTGTTGAAGTTATCTATTATTCAATTCAGTTCACTTTTTCTTTGCATCCATAAGCTGTCCAACAATTTCCCCCTGACCTATACAAAAACAGGAGCACACCGACTCAAATCTTTCTCGTTCTTGTAGCAACCTAAAACTTGTGATCCCGCGTGCTGTCTGCATGAATGGCGGAGTGTGAAGGTGTGATCAATGCAGTCGAGGTCAGGGCGAAACCCAGCGTTCTCCTCAGATATGTTGTTCGGCCGGATCCCTTGTGACGTTTCAGAAACATGGTCTCCCGTGAGACCTCCGTTTTCGTTAGCGGAGAAACGTCAGCAGTTTAGTGAACACAGCCAGAGCCTGAAGGCGTTGCCATTGACCCGTGCGGTCAATTAAACCGCTGCTGGAAGTGTTCAGTTCAGCGTCCTTAACGACGTTGCAGGTTCTGACGTTGGGAAAGCATGTGACAGATCGTCGTCCGCGAGTATGAGTTCATACCGTTGTCGCATCACTCGCTTTGCTGAGTGATTGATGACGCTCCACACACCGTCGGTTGGATTCAGCATCGGGAATAGGGCGTTAGTAGCAGGAGCTTTCCTACAGTATACTGTGGATTTGCGTGCTCCTCAAGACTATCTAGGACCGTCCGCAGACAGACTTGACACGTTGGTTTGGTAGACAATCCACATTTGATGAAGTATGTCAGCAAGGCTGGTTCTGTTATAGCGTCAGTGATGTGAACGTTAGTTCCTCGGTCGCTAGCAATAGTTGCGTGTGCTTCCTGTTGGCGCACCGCTCTTTCGTGAGACGTTTGCAGAACATATTGAAGTTGGCTAAATGAAAAAAAATAGTTAAACGTCTTACTTCCAACAATTCAGATAACAAAGCTTATTCCGATCGTACATGACCGTAAATTTTGAACAAAAAGCCTTTTCCCTCTATTCAGCTGGGTATTCGTAGTCTCGAGGACAAGGTGTAATTTTTGACTGCTGTCAACCTCCTATCCAAGTAGTTGCCAATGTTGATACGAGAGACTTCCTTCTCCTATTCCGCTTCCTTTCGCAATCAAGAGATCCAGACGGGCTCTGTTAGTTGATTTGCATCACTCAAAAGTTTTCGTTTATGTCCAGCGTGCTGTTCACGTTTTCAATTATTTTCTATATGAAAAATCCATCTGTTGGCGATGCGTGGATGACCTTCCAAAGCAACAACAATAACTTTCCAATCACTATTGTTCTCATAGGCATAAAGTTCGCGTTGGGGCGTTTCCTGTGAATAAAGTTTTCGTGTGCTGCGACTGACTGCAAATGTTGAACTCAGCATTATATACTGACCATTTGTCCGATGAAATAGATATCAAGTTAGTGGCACTTCGCGCATGCTATTATCACTCATTTTTGCACAGATTGGTGTACCGCAAAATGTAAAGGAGAGGTCTGCTGAATTATGTCCCTAGTGAAGTCCAAAACCTATGAACAAGCTTAGACATCCGGTCATTGAGAACTATTTTCATACAACTCTACAATAAAATTTGCGTGGGTGGAAGACAGTCTGTGAGGTAACTTGCCGGCACATTTGCTTACTGATCATAACTAACTCGGGTAAACGCGTTGCGTACTTTCTGTGAGACTTCTGTTGATTTATCGGCTGACTTGTCAGCAATACACAGACGGTAAGCGCTGATGTTTCTCAGGTCGGTTGAGAGGTGGGACTTTCATTTCAGCGAAGGCGGACCATGTTTTGTGGATGCTCAACTGAATAGTTCATTCTCTGTATACGTGTGTGCCTTCCTTTATTTTTGACCCACCATGAATGGTGACTGACTGGAGTCCAGAAATCCAAGATTCATAAGAAATTTGTGTAGTAGAAAGAATTGAGAGAACTCATATACATCTGAACCCGTGGTGAACAGTTCAGAAAGAAAGGATAACTCGGAGGGTTGCTTAAATTTAAAAGATATTGTTGGTTTGTTAGATAATGATCGGAATAAAAACCCGACCACAGCCCGTTAAGCATACAACAATCACACCGTATTATAAAGCAGACAACAGCAGGTTACTACTAACCGTTTGAGGTCACCAGGCGACAACGTGGCCACGAAATATGAAAGCCTTGATTGTTCTGCTGAGTAAGGTTGGTGGGAGTCATCTACCTGACGGAAGTCCTCTCGATCATTGGAGTTACTAGCCAGAAAAGCGATCCGAAATGACACTCTGGCGCCGGTAATGGCATATCTGTGTTCATACCGTTTCTAGTTCTTGTCTTGGTCCTGTTTTTATAAATATTTACCGTTTCTACTGACGCTTTTTCTTATGTTATTCCGCCTCATTGTTAAGGTGAGTGGTTGCCCGAACCACCATGCTTTCTGATCAAGCCCATGTCCTTTGTGCGTGAATGACTGAATGTTTCTTTGTAGCACAACGTTACGATTTTTCGATAACTTGAACTTTTTCTGTTTGTAACCGAAATAAGTTGTTATTGTTACATGCTATGTTGGTTTGCATGTTGGTGAAAGACCTAGCCCATTTTCTTTCAGTGACTGACAACTTATTTTCGCTAACTGATATCACAGTCACCGACCACTGCGTCTATGATTATGAGTTTCACATTCTGATTACTTTAGTTTCTGTTGGCCAAGTGTAGATGGCCTGTCTGCATTCGGTTTTTACGTGTCCCCGCGACTCACACGATTGTAAACACTGTAACGTTTCAGCTGAAAACTGTGGTTAAAATACAGATGCAAGCCATCCGACCCAAATTGTTCGTATTAATGCCGTAGTTTGTTAGGACCTCAATAATCTTTCCGCCTGGATTTAACTGACTGGTTGATGCTCATTCTGTGAGTGTATATTGTTGTGGTGTTTGAGTGAGTAACCCTTAAGCGAGAGTTTTCCAGTTTCCATTGAGTTCAGTAAACCGAATTTTTACTCTACTGTTTGGTTAGTGCATTTAAACTTGTACACCACATATTCCGACCATATTAACTCTACATTTTGTTCCGTCGATTTACAAATGAGTTGAAATTTGCCACTTATTTACACCTGTAGTTGCTTATTTGTGTTCATCTGTAGAATACATCCCTTACTCGGTCCACTCCGGAATCTCATACTGTTCTGCGACAGTGGATTTCACGGCTGGAACACGAAATCAGGCGATTCAAGTCGGAAAATGCAAATTTATTGCGGCTTAAGTCTGAACGAGAAGAGGTGAGTATGATTTCAAAAGGTTTTCTTCCCTCATTGCATCACCTCTCATCTTAAATAAGACTCTTGGTTCGGTTATAGTTCAACAATCAGACAGACTGTTTTACTAACTCTGTATCTGTTTATGTGGACAGAGAAAAAACAGTGAGATAGGTTGCACTCGTTGCCGATAAAAGGTGGAACTTCTTTCCTATCCTACTCGTTTTATCCCACCAAACTACCTGATGTACAACCCCTTAGTTTCATGTTTCGTTTACCTCCATGTTGTGATGGATGACCGAATTGGAGGCGCGATTATTCCAACACTCGGTTTGGAGGCGGTTGTGAGATGTGGCCAAAGCCCACAGCGGATGGATTTCGGACAACACGGATGACCGAACGAACCGCCACTCAACGAAGTCGGATCAGCGAGCGATAAAGAACAGACAAAGTGCCCACGACAGAACGCGTCAGCTACACGCATAAAACCAGGTAGAAGTGCACATGACGTGCACGTAGAAATCGCCGCTGCGTTGTAGGCGGGAGCATGCATCTGGCATCAGAACGCGCTAGTTGGGCAATAAAGACCTTGCTTTATTGTGTTTTTTTGCTACACTATCTCATTATTTTGTTGATTCTCTTTCGCCGCTTCATACACATTTTAGCTGCTATGTGATAAACTGTTCAGGGGACAGGTTATCCGTGTTTTTGTCGTTAATGTTAACTGCTGTTTGTGATGGATCATTCTTCTGCTCACTGCTGAAGCCTAGCTTCATTAATCATATCCAATATGCTAAGAACGCTTAGCACTTACATCTGGGTTTAAAACGCTATTTTGTTATTTGCTTATCATGCGTTTTATCCTCATCACCATCATAGACAGCAATACATCAATGGTTCTCACCGATGCTTAACTACCACACACCCATGAAGAAAAAATCCAATCCTGTACAGGAAGAAAGAAGAAAAAAGAAAAGCAGGGGAAAAAACCTAACTGCTAAAAATAGCTACATCTGTATTCAATCTACATTTTACAAACAAACAACCGAACCATAGGCGAAAGTAAGACGTCATCACCAAGGCAGTCTCCTTATAGCTTTCATTGCCCCGCGTCATCAAATGTACTTACTTCACAGTCAACCTGGGCAACGACACTATTCAATCCACTGAGCTCGATTGGCTGCTATCTCGTCTAACTTCTCCAGCTACTGACTCTGTGAGTAGCGAGGTTCTCAGTCCGAGAGACAAATCCGGCCCCCTGATAATCGACTGCATTTCTCTAAACCAGGTCGTCATCTGGCCATCTCACATCTTACGCCAGTTGACCTCAGTATCGGCAAAGTGCTCGGTGTGACAGACATGACTAGCTGGCCTCCTTAGTACATGGCCTAGTTATCTAAATCTGTGTAAACCTAAAAATTGAGCACACAAATAACTCTTTTGGCAATGACAATCAATTACTCGCCTTCTAGCCTCTTAGTTGCTGACTCGTTGGTACCACCGGTGTGAGCGATCGAACGCAAACGTAACCTTATATGATTAATCAACTCCAGCAACTTATGTTGTGCGATTCTGTTTGCGTTGCTCGTTCAAGTTTTCCTTTCTCATTCAGTTTTGCTGTGGACAAAATCTTAGTAGCCGCCGTGATTGACCGTGAATACTAAGTCATGGAAACACTCACAGGCACTAGGCTTTGTATATAAAAAAATTATCCTAACTCGTGATGCTTTACGGACAACTCAAAACGTCATCGACAGACCAGAAATTTCTCTTTGTTAGCTTGGCGCGATATTTGCGCCTACCGCGTGCTAGGTATTGTTACAACGCTGTCATGAGCCTGCATGTGCACTCGCTGCTGATGGTTAACTGTCAGGAGTATTCGAGAAGTTCATCTACTCCTGAGGTTGTGTCAGCTCTTGCGAAATGTCTGATGAAATTACAAATTGTGTAGCCAAAATCCCGTTGGCGCTTGATAATTTACATCGCTTTGCGTGGTCTCAGTTTTTCTTTGAAGCACCTAGTGTACATTGTTAGTGTGACAAGTCTTCCTATATGGCTACGGGACGAACAGATTCTCATTCCCTCGCCTTGGTAGTTGCATTTCGTAGACTTTTCTGGCTTGAGCGAACATATCGCCTAACAACCCATTTGTTGCTACATCATGTTTTGCTTAGTGCGTTGGGTCAGGCTGAATGTGGCAGTCTAGTGATCAGTGCATGACTTGGATTTGCGACACAGAGATTTATTAGTCCACTCTCGTCTTCACAGATAGGATGGGCACCGGGCTCCTCTTGTTGGCGACATTGTCGGACGCACCAAAATTCCTTTATGTACCCTGGCCCTGTTAAGAAACTATCTCTGGGACTAATTTTCGTGCACATTATTTATTCTCATTTTTACAGTTTTTTTCTTCACATTTCAACCCCACATTTTGATTCGGCATTGATGTCCCCTATTTTTAATCCGTCACACGTCGCGGCAAACGGCGGTTTGAGCCATATAGCGCCATGTGATCGGCCTGAGGTTCTTTTGTGAATGAACGAAATGTGTGTATTCTCTGTTTTTATTAATTCGTTTGTTTCATTACTTCTGTGCCTAGAGTTTACGACGCCTTGAATCGGAGACACGGCGTTTTGAAGAAATGAAGAGCCGAGAAGCAAAACTCTTCAACGAGTATAAAGATAACGAGCTCCGTAAACTTAAGTAAGTTTGTCTTATAAATAGAATCCCACATCTTTTTAGGCCAGCTTTAGCAGTATAGGTGACTTTACTGTTGCCTGTTTTGGCTCAATTGCTTTGTTTCCGAACTCTCCTACTGCTTGTAAACTAGAGACACTGGATTTCACGACATTAAGTAAAACAGTAATGGTAGTAAGAGTAGTATCTATAGTCCATCATCCGTCTTGACACTTGGACGACATCAGAATGATGTATGTGTCACCCGTACTGCTCATTTTCTATCCCTCTTTGCCCATGGGTTCGGTAGCATACCTTTTCCAGTTTAATATGTCTCGTTGTCATTTTAAGATTTCTCAAGCGGATTAGCTAGATTTTAACAACGGACGGACTCGACTATTGTATCCACAGGTAGACTGAAAAACGGATTAGTTGGCTGTTACAACGTGGGATGACGCGGTCCTACCGATTGCAGAGGGTAAACCAAGTTAGGTTGCCTAGATCCAGTTGTGGTGGTTTATCACGCAGGAGGTGCGAGTATTCCAACACTCAGCGGAATGCCTCAACGCGGCGGCTAGGCACGTCCAAAAACCCTCAACGATCGAATGGCGGACAACAGGGGCGACCGGATGAGTGTTCGCTTGATCGGATCGGACTAACGGGCGAGGCGTGGCAGGCAAAATAGGATGGACGACCAGATCGAAGGCGCGATTATTCCAACTTTCAGAGGAATATCTCGACACTGTCATGAAACACGGTCAAGGCCCACACTGGATAGAGGGCGGACAACACGAACGACCGGAGGAGCCATCGCTGAACGAAATCAGACCTAACGGATAATGAATGGCAGGCGGAAACCCCCCCGATAGAACGCTCCGATCACACACATAAACCGGGCAGAGGTGCACACGTCGTATGAGCGGAAACCGGGGGGTGTTGTGAATTGGAATTGCGATTCAAAATCGCGAGCGCATATGTGGCATGGTAACTAGCGTGTTGGACAATAAAGATTTTGCTTTATTGGACGCCTTTGCGCAACACATTTACGCGGGACATCTTAAATTACATCGAGACATCTTGAACTGGAAAAGGTGTGGCGTTGTTTTCGCTAGGTCGCTTCGTCCGAACGGGCTGTTTTCGAACGAGAGCCCATTTTCCCGAGCTTAGGCTACCAGTCATGGATTAGGTTTCTGTTAGAATGTCCCACACACAAACTTATTTTGGGTTGCAGCCGCGCCTTTGGAGGGCTACTGATTGTCGGTACCACTTATTGCCACCGTACAACGCACTAAAACGACTGAGTAGTACACAATACTGAGAGAGCAGAAACAACGGTTTACCGTTGTTTGCTTACTGCCAACTCAATATTATGTAGACCTGATCTATCTTGATCTATCTTGCTCTATCTTGACCTGATCTATCTTGATCTACCTTGACATGGTGGTCAAGCTTGTTCAGTTCATTGATCCGGGAGCTTTGCTAACTTGAACTTCGGCCCCACCAAGGACAACTTTGTCAGACGGAAAGCAGGTGCACTCAGAGGGTTGTATGTAGCACCACTAAATGCTTAAGTAGTGAAGAGTGAATCCGTTGACAGACGACAAAATTTTTTTTTAATGGTTGCGATACTGCTGTTTTTCGAATACGAAAGGAGACGCATCTCCTAACAAAGCAGCAAAGGCCAATCACATCATATTGATTGGTCGACCCGGCCTCGAGTGAATTGATATGTCTTAACTCACTCAGTTAATCAGATTGCAACTGCGCGATCGAACGCCTGTACGTTATCTGAACTGTTTTCTCGCGTTCACTTTCTGATGCCCCCTATAACGTAATTTGTTCTAACACTTTGACTGCCAAATATGATCATCTCGATTGATTTGCTATGCATCTTGTCGGCCATGTATGGCACTCATTTCGCCGTGTAAATGTAGAGCCTCTGTGGCCTAATTCTGACTCGTCTTATCTTCCCCATAAACGCTGTTGCCGCATCTATTCTCTTTCTCGGTTCTGCCTCAAGCGATTGAGCGCGTTCCAAAGGGACTATCCAATAACGGCCGAAAAACTTCCGATATCTTTCAAAAGCTTCGTGTGCATCCTTTTTGTTGAATAGTGATCCATATCAGACATCAACCCCTTATTCACTGCGTCCTCGAACTAGGCAGGCTCCTCACTGTCGAATGAATTATACTGTTGAGTCGTTGGCTCTGGTGCAGAATTTTTCAAGAAAACCCTATTTCCTGTTGTTTCTCAAGTCATACTTTTGCGTTGAAGACTCGGAGTCGGGTCCCTTAAGTCAACCCCCTTCCGCGGCATAAACGATCGAGAAGTATCCATAGTTACAGTTCTCCGGACAACTACCCTATTCGTCCATAATGACTTTCTCCTATTCTGACCCCCCTTTCGAGTTTTCCGGCTTCCCTGTGTCTTCGCATGACGGTCCTTTTTTGAAGCCAAGATAACTGGTACACATTAGCGTTTTCACCGTTCGCACCCTCCAACAAGTTGGTCAGCAAACTGCTCTGGCAAGTATTTTCTCACGTCTGGTGCTTGGTATATGTGCTATGTGTCAAAGACGAGAGTCTACGATTCTAGCACTGGTATCCACTTGAGCATTCTTTTAGATACCTCGATCCCAGCGCTTCTTTTTTAGGGTCTGTGGTGACGCGGAAGCTAAATCTCGCGGTCAAGCTGGTGTGGGAATCGCACTGAGTTCCAAAATGGACCAATGTTTGTTCGATTGAATCGTACTTAACAGTCGGTTGTAGTCGTCGGTTGAGGTCTGTCAATGTAACTCAGAAGACCGTCTTGTGTTCGTTTTATCAGCGTACGGTTCGGCAGATCGTCGCTCGGATGCCTTCATGGATGCGTTCTGCAATGACTTCGTCGACATTTTCAAGCAGATTAAATGCTCTCACATCACCACACTGGCTGGTAATTCTAATACTCAGCTTGGTGGTCTTTCTCCAGACGAGAAGCTGGTGGGTGGAATGTTGTCTGTTTCGGCACAACGCACTGACAGTGGTGAAAGACCACTGCAGCTGTGCGTGTCTCTATAGTTCGAGCACTGCCTTTCAACACAACAAGAAGCATGGTATCACATGCAGGCCACCCTGTGCATCCCAATCATGGACACTACTCGATCATATGGCAGCCAGTTTCAGATGGTGCCACTCTATTAAAGACTATCATTCGTGTTGGAGTATCCATGTGAACTCTGATCGTGCCGTTGTGCGTGCCTGTTTTGTTTTGTAATTTTTCCGAAGGTCGTATATTCATACATGTTAGATAATTAACTGGCACTCTAACTGTACGAGTGTAAGGTACACTTGCTAGGGAGCATTATCGAACGGAGTACCCAGTTCGAGTCAGATGCACGAACCTAATGAACACTGAACAAACCACAGCAGCTACGGAAACTTACTATGAATAGGTATGTTCCGAAAGAATTGTGCAGTTTCAACAGAGCTAGATTTCTATCACGTCGTTCACTTTTCAACACTGTTCCCTTTAACCACTTCATCAAAGCAGAAATAAGGCATATGTTACAATGTGTTAACGTTTCGTTTACACTCAACTGTCGCAAACGTAAAACGTGTCAGTTGTTTACAGCACATAGATGAGAACAAACAGGGACTCGACACGCCTACAAGCACACTAAGTATTATGTAATCGAGACCATGGCAACCTGATAGATCGCTTCAACCACTTTTGTACACATGACATCGGCCGGTAAGTTCGGTTAAGCATCACCTTGCAAGAAGCTAATAACTTTAGGTTTCGATTGCGCAACATTATCCTGTATAGGTGACCTGCTGTTGTAAGGGGTTTAGCAACCGACAAAGTTGAATTTCGAACGGTCAGTTCACCAAGTTGAAGCTAGTGCGTCATCAGTTGTTCCAATCATTTCGGGATGTGTTCAGCGACTTGTTGTGATAGTTGTCCATCTGTTCTACTTGTGTAAGCGTCACTACAACTGTAAGTGAACTGGGACACAACATAGGGGACAAATGAGTTTGACGAGTTATTTTCGCGGTTACGGAAAACTGTTGAGCTGTTGCATTGGGCTAACCACAACTGTTCAGCCACACGTTCTAGTTAGAGTGGACATTAGTTTATGCGTTGTATCGTTGGCTAAACGGTCAGCTTTGAGGCGTGAGTATGGATTCAGTGTTCTTACTCACTTTGTTATGCGCTTCGATGAAATCCTCGGGGTATCTACTTGCTAACAAAGTTTCTCAAAGCAACTCTTGTTTTGTCTGCAGTTTTTTCGCGGGAATAAATACGCCTGCTTCTGTGTAACAGTGTTTTGACCTAATGACGTTTTGTATGCGTTAAAATCAAAGTCAACTATACTGGTCTCTCCATGTTGAGTTACGGCAAACTGAGTGATGCAACGTGTCATCCGCACGTCTAATGACAAATACACTCAAAAAAGCTAAACTGTTGTTCAATTCAACTTTGTGGAGTAAAGAGAGGTTAGGGTGAATGTTATTATGGAGGTTGAAAAACAAATGAAAGTGAGTGACGTCAGTGAAAATCAAAATATAATCAATGTGTCGTTTTTACAATAACATTTGGCTACACAATCCGTGACTAGCTGTTCAGTCATTTCGGAGAAGAATATCGCTAGTGTTTTCCCTGCATATTAAAATAAGGTATTTAAGCTATTAAAATGAAACTCTTATATCACAGTTCTGATTAGGGATAAAATTGCATAGATCAACTGCTGCACGAAAGGGAACATTCGTATAACTGAAACTAACATCCAGCGAATAAATCACTTAACTATTTACCGAAATGGGTTCCACTGTTTCTGTTAATTCAGAGGAGTCATTCAGGCAATATGGGGATCCAAGATGTCCATTAAGCAAAGAGCAACTTTATGATCCTCAAAATTGTTTATGCACAAGATCCGGCGTGAAGGTACACCGTCGTTGTATATTTCCGGAGCACCTCTCATTCGAGTCGTGTCCGTGCTAACTAGTTTCCGCTTCTTGTACTCATTTTCAGATATGTGTCCATGTAGCAACGGTATCCAAAGTTGCGTTGCGTCCTACTTTTCCAGCGATATATTATTTCCGACTGTCTAGTCCACTTCGAACTTTCTCTGGTCTTCCACAATGGTGTTCATTTTCCCTATATTCTCATCTTTGGTCATGACGACGACAAGGCTTTTTTCCATTACCTTTGGTTGTATTGATCGTCAAGTCGGTGTAAATGAGACTATTTGTGATGGTTAACCTATCATCAACCAATCACGCCGACTTGACAGATGGAGTGAACAGTTTACGAGTCAGTTCAGCTGACTTCAAACAGACCTTGTAGACGACGGGACCTGATTAGTCAGTTATTGCGTTCCAAAGGGCCATCTGTCAAAAGCAGAAATTGCCCTGGAGCTTAAGTTACTGAAATGTAACTAAGCTGATGGATCAGATGTCCTCTCTCCATCTCTTTTCAAGAATGAAGGGAAAAAGTTGGTATCAGGACTGACAAAACCCCTTCAGAAGGTTTGGAACACTGGAGGAGTACCTCATGATTGACGCTTATCAACAGTAATTCTCTTTTCCAAAAAAGGGCTTGAATTCCATGTGACAACCACGGAGACATCACTCTAGTGTCCGTTGCGTCCAAGTTGCCCGACAGTCTCATGTTACGTCGGCTCACGGTCGTTGTGTTTTTGTAACCAAGGGCTGCCTTTGATTTTGTTGCTCCTAACTTTCTTTGGAACTGCCTCTTCCGCAGTGGAGTACCAGGGGAATACGTGAATCTGTTGAGGTTACTGTATGCCCACTCTACAAGCAGGGTGTTGGTTTATGGACACGAGTTGTCTTGGTCAAGCAGCGTCATTTGTGTCGTCGAAAAGACGTTCGATTGTCATTGAAAGGAAGAGTTTATAATGCTTATGTATGTTCTGTTTTGCTCTTTGGTTCGGAAATATGGCCTGTTCACAACGAAGTTATAAGCTGACTTGCAGTGTTTGACCATCGTTGTCTCTGTCGGTTAGTCCTGATTAAATCGACTAATTGCGTGAACAACACATGTGTTCGTCGGCGGGTATTCCGGAACCTTTGAGATTTGCATTCAGTCGGTCAGCTAATCCCGTTACACACTCTGCGTTGGTCTGGTCGCGTACTCCGCAAGCCAGCTGAGTGTTTTCCGCGCTGAGCCTTGAGTGCTAAGACCACTGACAGTTGGACAAATACGTGTAGCTTCCAGACAGCAACATGGCCACGAAATATGAGAGCCCTGGCTGTTCTGCTTAGTAAGGTTGATGGGAGTCATCTACTTGATTGGGGTCTTCATGATCACCGGAATTGCTGACCAGAAACGCCGTCCGATATGACAATCTGGTGCCGGTAATGACGTATCTGCGTTCATACCGTTTCTAGTTCTTTCTCGCAATCTTGTTTTTATAAATGTTTACTTTATTTTCCTGACGCTTTTTTCTTCTGTATTATTTCGCTTCATTGTTGAGGTGATCAACTACCCGAGCCCAGTCATGATAATGGCCGTTTGGAATAAATGAAAAAATTAACCAATGAATATCTGTCTATATTTAAAACTGTCAGTGCTGTGCTGTCGGTGTTTTTAATCTTCTTTCATCAATCGGTCAGTTGTTTTTGTTATTCCATCACCGTCTGCTTCACAGGAAGGAACGCCGTGTGTTGGATGAATATCAACGCGCTCTCAAATCGATGCCGAGTAAGAAGGATCGGGAAGAAATAGAACGTCTTCGAGAAGAGGTTAGCCATCAGACTCATTTCTGCTGTTACTTTAAGATCTTGTATTTCCCCCGACACCAATTTTTGTTTGCTTCCTGTTCGTTGTTTAAGACCAGCAGGTCGTCCTCCTTTTGATGGAAAATTACATACACGATGTAACACAACTATGGAGCTATCCATTGTTTTAAGGCTTATCACATCACCTCCTAGAGTTCCCGTTTACCCTGTTTTTTCCCCCACCGGTTTACTCAGGTTTAGGGAGTTAACAGTTGGCTGACTTCGTGCAATATATCCTCTAGCCGATTGCGTGTCTTACTTTTTATAACCGTGACTAGAACGGAGTGCTTTACGTTCCTGTACAAGCTGTCAATGCATTCTGTTTTTGTTTGCGCTTGCATTTGTCGAAGGTTTATCCACAATTGTTTACACTACAGCCGTAATTGAGACCTACTCCTTCTGGTCGACATTATGATGGCCATCGGCAATTAGTTGGGTTTCTAGATCAAATACGCTAAGGACAAACATTTCCCTGGTTGATGTCAATGAGTTTGCACAGTTGAATCAAACTGACACTGGCAATGTGGTTGCTGTGGTTCGCACTTGTTTCCTGGGTTGGACCCGTCTTGACTCAGAGTCAGTGACTGGTGACTTTTGATGAGATGGCGGCTAATCGGACTCCGTGGTATCGATGTTGTCGCTGTTTGACAGAGTTTTCTGTGAAGTAGTTGAATTTACTAACGCAAGGTGATGAAAACCGTAAGATAGCTTGCTGATGACGCTTTGCTGTCACTTCTAGCACGATTGTTTGTCTGCAAGGTGTGAGTACATTGTTGAATGATTGAATATAGACGTGGCTATTTTCAGTAGTTAGGTCCCTCCTATTTCCTCTTCTCTTTGACTAGGACTTGGATTTTTCACAGCTGTATGGCAGTTAAGTATCAGCGCGAGCTACTGATGTGTTCTTGACTTTATGGACGATGATGATGTACCATATACCATGACTCGTCGACCACTTAATAACAATGGGAAGTTGTATTCCCAGGCATCCGTTCGTATGAGAAATTCTGTTTAATCGTGTTGTCGATTTGAGTTAACAAAACAGAGAGTGTGTTTTATCAGTTTGAATTGTGTTGTTTGAAAACTCAAAAGGTTGAGGAGACGGAGGTTGGGAACGCAGCAATGTTTTTATCTAGCAGATAATGTCTTATTCTTACGTGCCGTTCCGCGCTGTTGATTTGTAAGGGAACGTTCGCATTAAGTTTGGACATAGAGTTTTTGTGAATTAACTGTCGCAAAGAGTTGCCGATTCGATTCGATTCCCGTCCAGACCTGTCACAACTGACGTTCACAGTACTGGTGGCCGATCGGATAAGAACATCGTCTCGTGACTTGGAGAGTTGCCGGTTCGACTCTTCATTCAGACTAACTCTACCGGATGAATTCGACGAAGAGTAAAATGGACCGCGTAGTGTCAGTTTTAAGGTGATCAGCAAGACGCATTATAACCACCACTTTGAGTCTTTGTGGCCTGATCTGGTGCGAACTGGCTGGCCCGTGGTTGTCTGCGCATCCGCGCTAACGGAGTGTGATACAGGTTACAACTTAGTCACAGCTGTCTCTTCTTTAACATATAAATTATGTCTGTATTTTATCCCCCATGGCTATTGGACAATTCAGCATTAGTCTCAGCCATTATTGTGTTGTTTTCAGTGGTGGTGACCTGGCGTGGCGTGATACTAGCAGTCGTATCTACCTGTTGTCGTCTCGGAGATATAAGAACAGATCGACTCTGATCGTTCATATATGGATTTGTGCTTCTAGCTTATTCGTTAGTTTCAAATTGTGTTAACGCATGCTATAAGTTGTTGCTAAAAGCGTATGAAACCGCTAAATTTGCAGTTCTTTCTAATGTTGTAACGCTTTTTTCTTTATTCGCTTTGTATTCTCAGCTCAATGAAGCTCGCTCCGATTTGAGCAAACGCGAGGTGCGTTGGCACGCGGCAATTGCTCGTTTGCGTTCGCGTATCGAGGAACTGGAGGCTGAACGTGATGACCTCAAAGGTCGCGTGCATCGTTTGGAGGATGAACGAATTCATCTTCAGACTCAGCTGAATAAAGCGAGATGCTCCCTTGGTGGTGAATTTCGTTCGAATCAGCTCCGACGAACGATCTCATCCACTGGATCCAAAAGCCAGGTTACTGCTTACCATGTTTGTCGTTTTCTTTCTATCCCTTCTCGACTGACGACATTTTTGACTCACATTTTGTCAGTGTTAGAATGGATTTGGTAAATTTGTCATCATGGTTGCACAAAAGTCACCCAGGAATAAAACAGTCATGCGTGCAGCTTTTCCGATCTTATGTTCCTTTGACGCGATTTATTTAGCTTACAACGGTCCTGTGCCTCGTTGTTTACGATATCACTATAGACACAATGTATCCTACAAGGTGTAGGCGCCTTGATGTTGTATGTTTGAGTGTGGACGTAGCTATTTTTAGTAGTTAGGCCCCCTACCCTCTCCCTTTTTTCTTCTCTATTCCTAAACGGGGTTTGTTTCTTCTTCCTGATTGTGTGGCAGTTAAGTATCAGTGTGAACCACTGATGTATTGCTGTCTATGATGATGATGAATGTATCTTCAGATTCTACCTTCGAGGACATTTTCTGGCATCGTTTGTTCGAGTTTGAACAAATCGTAACCTTACACATGACCTTTCCCCGTTTGCGAAAGTTAAAACAACTGATTCGCCTAGGAAATATTAGTGGAATCAGAACATGTAAAGTGCACGAGATTAACCAGCAGAACATTTCGTACACCCTGAACACTGTAGATTCTTGTATTTCAAAATAATCAGCTGGACTCGGATCAAACTCGTGTTCTTTTTGCTGTATCACTTACTCATAAATAATGCACTCATAATTGATGGAAATTTAACTGGCATGCCAACGATGCTTCTGCATCGAACGTCGTATTAAGGATTAAATTGCCCAGATCAAATTGAGTAGGATGGCATAATGAGCACGAAGAGAAATGATGGCGGCTACTTGGGTTTGTTAGGAATCTATATAGTTATAGCTCAAGTAGATTACTGTCACGCCGATAGATTTTTCAAAAATAAATGTCGCTTAGTCCTTCTTGGAAGTGAATAAGGTCGGCGAAAAATGGAACATCAACTCGATAGCAGCTTGCGCAGACACTGTGAGCACTATTCGATCGAAACGTGAAACGAACCTTTTTTTCTGGGAATCACGAAATAACATTGTGTTTAGGTCATGACTTTGTTAGTTGTCGATCTAGTGCCCGTGAGATCGTATTTGAAAAAGGTGACTCACTTTTCAACAACCGGTCACGCTTACTCGATATGTGCAGCGAATGTTCTGGAAACGACTTAGTTGGCTTGAATGGGATCCTGTTAGAGAACGGAATGGTCAGTCAGTTGTTGCGTTTCTGACGGCTTTCCGTTAGAAGCAGTCATAACTTTGGACGTCAACTTGTTTAAGCTTAACAAATCTCCAGGCCCAAAATCTCCTTCTCATTCAGTTTTCAGATGTGGTTCCGAGAAGTTGATAGTAGATCTGATAAAACGCTTTCAAGTTATTTGAAAACCTGGAGCGATACCTCTTGTTTTGGGGTTCGTTGACAGTTATCCTCGTTTTCAGATAGAGGACTTGAAAAGGAAGCAAAGTTGTTGTTGCAGTAGTACGTGAAGCTCGTTGAGATGCTTATTCGTTAGTTGTTCAGTTTTATCTGGCGCAGCACCTCCCTTGGATAACATAGCCAATGTTGTCTGCCAGTTGGTTAACGCGTTCTTCACCAAGTGACCGCGTCTGCTTCAACATATTTCTATTGACAGATATGTCGGTCTGCTTACCATCTTCAGCGTTGATATCGCTTTAATTTGTAACTTGTTATTCTTGCCGACCAATGGACATTCGGCTTGACATCGCCTTAAAATAATCTCCAACCGGTTTTGAAAACCAATCGGTCGTGCACAAGCTCAGCTGATTTTTTGCATTGCCGCCAGCATTTGTAGTGTACTTAGGCGGACATAGTTGTGACCGCTTCGGTTACGTCATCAATGACAATACCCACTAGGTTTCTGCTGTCACCCTCAACTTACTCGGCCTCAACTTGATTGATCAACTCAATCCAGGCTGACAGATCTACCCGTCCCAGCCACCAACAGCCAGCTGCGATCTTCCTCTGTGCAATCATATCCAACGGACCAGATTGTCCTACACATCCATTTAACGTCCCATGGTGGCCTCAGATGCTGTATACATCGGTTGATCTTGTGGTCGTCGTAGCGCCCTCTCACTCGGCTTATCACGTGTCAAGCCGCTTGATCTGAGTGATACTCACTGCCCCCAACCTGCACATGAGCGCCCACATTCGCCGATCCGAAAGTACTTCTCCATCTTCGAACGCACGTGCACATGTAATCACCATCTACGCACTCAACCAATTGGAACGCTCCAAGTGGGTGTGCGTCGATGTGATCGAAGCACAGACACACATGACCCATTTGGCTCCGGATCAGAACTGGAAACACTAGCATAAGTGCACGGGACAGCAGGTGGGTGTGACGGGTACTACTGAGCTAAGCTTGTACACCACTCCAATCAATAAAGATCCAGAACGTTCACTTAACCTTCTCATTGACTATCCTTGAGATATCGTTATTTGTTAGGGACTACTCAAGTTATCACGGTTGAGTTCTACTAAATTCCACATCCCTGGTAAACGACAGAAACTGTGGTCAAGATTGAGGACATTTTTTGAGTCGTTTGGCGGTGATGATATATTTGACTGTAATAAATGACCATTCTAATCGACCAGAAAACACTTCGCTTTCCCAAGAAACGAAGTCTTCAACTATCTACCTTTTCCTGGGAGCCTTTGATCCACGGGGTCTCCTAGAGATGCTCGTATTGAACAACGGATAGCAATTTACTTTAGCACAATTAGAAGATATCTGCCATCGACACTGTATCCACCTCTTTCAATCACCGCCTCACTATCCGAAGTATACCGTTCATATCGAAAGCCTTACTACCACGTTCAAGGTAGCACTATTGAATGCTCGATGGAAGGACGAATGAATTACCTAAACATACCCTGAACAAGACCCACTCCGCCAAAAATTTAAAGGCTGCTGTCAATGGAAGTGCGCGTGGGTAGACGATTGCAAACCGCCTTTCAGACGATTGTATTCACGAGGACTCCTGATAAGGATATGGTGTTGAAACATTTTTCGTCGTCTTTTCGATCAGGTTTCGCTGTTGAAAATCCTGTATACGCACCCAACTATAATCCAGCTAGTATATCTTTTATCGGGGCTAGGGGGGGATAGTTCTTTGCGGCCTTACGTTCAAAAGCGCCGTCTATGTGTGACATTAGAACCACCTCCAGGCGTGTCGTATCACGAATAACGGGTAAGTAGTAGAAACCAACTAACTATGACAAGGTCTACTGCTAGACACGTTTGACATTCTGGATCCCATCACAATGACCCAGTCGGCGCCGTAGTTTCGCAAAGATCAGCTACAGAGATAAACCGATGATGCACACTAACCTGCTTCCCTAATAGAGCTAGGTCCCCATCGATGGACTTAAAAGGTAAGGTAATAAGAAGAGTCAGTTACTTCAAGATATGGCTCTGTAAGGAAAAGATTGAAACATTCATGTTTACATTTTTTTGAAGCGCATCAGTTATCTTGGTTTTCAATTCCGGCGAGCAAAGTTGATGGTCCCGTCGAACGGTTTAACTTCAGAATTGTTTAACACGTAACTGCGGCTATTGCTCTCATGTTTTCCCGATGGACTGAGTTACAAATAAAGGTCGTGCGAATGTCATTTTCATTTTTGCTTGTTAATGTTTGTGATCATTTTTGGGGGAGATTTTCCAATCATCACTCATGGTCATTAAATCGTGCACTGATTATGGTCTTGATTCCCTGTGCTAATATTCCTGTGACGTTTTGCTTTTTTCCTGAGGTGTGAATAATCTGTCGCAACCGTTTACGCACCACTGAGTCATCCAGTATACCGAACGCATCCGATGGTAGTCAAATCTGCACTGGGAAACTAGGAGCGTAGATTTCTTGGTATAAGATTGAAGCCGAAATTCACTCATTCATTCATTTATTGTGAAGTACTTGCTTGAAACAGACCACGGTCACCGCTCACGATCTTTTCAATGTATTTTTGACGGTCACTAAGAGTCGCATATTACAATTCGCCGGGGAACTATCGACTGAGAGCAGGTGTTCATCCCCTTATGTTCGCAGACAGTTTCTGTTGACGTGGTGGTTGTCCTGCTAAGTAGGTGGTTAACCGAATTGGACACATTCGAATGTTTGTGATAACCTAGTCTGGATATCCACCTTAAGGATTGTTTATATATGTATGTGTGTTTGCTTCTGAATCCTGTATGCTTTTTTGTTTCCGTATGCCTTTTATTTCCAAGTTAACTATGCGTGTACTTTCAGCATGTACAAACTAGCATGTTGGTTAACACAACGTCATTTTTACTCTGGTTTCAGACCCTCAATTCGGTCACTCAGTCCATCGCGTTACAGGCCAACAAAATGGTTTCTCAGACAGAAACGAAGGACTTGCCCACAACTGGAACCGAACGTCGCCTGCAACAGCAGAAACAATTTCTGTCCAGTTGCCGGTTGTCTTCGCGCTCCGCCTCGCGCGCCGGTGGTCTGGAATCTCTGGGAGATATACATGCACGACGTGCAAGTATGTTCGATGTCCCCAGCACTTCGGGTTCTGTCGTCGACCGTCCTGCTTCTGTTCACGAAGACAACCACTATCCATCCTCCAGACCGAGAAGCGTCGTATCTGCAAGCGGCACACGGGAGAGCGTGAACAGTGGGGGTTACTTTACTGGGGATGACGAATGTCGGTCGATGACTAGTGAACCACAAGACCATCACTTGGAACGGCATCAAAGCAAAGGTGACACAGGCGTAAGCCAGATCCCACCAATGGTCTCCAATTTACCTGTCACAGTTGTATTGCCAGACTACGATCGTACAAAGTAAGTTTGCGCACTGTTTTACCTTCATTTCATGCATCTCTTGCGATCACTTGGTTTTGCAGACTTTTTATTCCTGATGATAAGTGTATTGAACTCCTAACCGTATCTCCGTAATATGTACTTGTTACGTCTTTGCAATGCTTGTGGTTTGCTGAAGTTTATTTACACAGTGCTCGCGTGTGAATTGTGGTAATGAACCCTTCAATCTTGCTGATTCTCCTCAATTGTGTTGGCTCGCTCTGGCGCGAGATAACGTGGCACTAGGTGCGTGGGCCAGTCTAAATGTGATCGGACTACAAACAACTAAGCAATCAGAAACAGCGCAGTTTCTGATGATGGTGGTCTGGTATTGGGGAATAAGGTCGTCCTTATCAGACCACAGTGACAAGTTTGCCTGCATTGTTTTCTCATTTCCCACAAGAGCTCAACTGCATTAATTGACTGTACTTTTGTTCCTATACTGTTCCTGTTTTGTCATGATGTGTAGTTTCTCTGAACAATCAGAATATCTCCGGTAGATGTTTTAAGTATTAATTTTTTGGCGGAACGGTTGCGACGTATCTCAGTGCTGATATCACCGACTTCGCAAATATCTTCACGACTCAGCCACCTTTGTTGCTGTTAACTGAGCTTAGACAGCTTAAAAGCGTGCAACTCACTTGTGATTGTAGAACAAATCAAATATTCAATTAGTCGTCGAGTCTATCCGACCATGTATAGCACGCTAAATAGAACAAGCTGTCACCGATGAAAATCGGTACAACGAGTGAGCATTGGCACCAGTTATAGAGTCCGAATCGGAGTGATGCAAAGGATGCATCAAACTTCGTTGTGTCCTCAGTTGAGGTGACGATTAGGAATGTTGAGTGCACAGTCGGCGGATCGTACGTATTAATTAAGTAGTACACGCATTGCTTCATTGGTTAAATACCGTCGAAGCTAACATGTATGTGACCGTGATATTTACTGCTCGCCAAAATACGCTCTGTCTTCTGTAAACATAATAACCAACTATTTCGATCTCAGTTTGTTGTCTCCAAATGCGTGACTAATAAAGTTACTTGTTCATTACCGATTCAGTCTTCTCTCAGTTATGACACCAGCCTATGCTAATGCTGTGTACGAGTTTCTTCTCGTGTGATTGAACTGTTTTGTTCTATGCGTCGACTATTACATTTACTTACGGGAATACACCTCTAACTTCCTACTTTTGCTTGACCTTGACCTAACCAATCTCTGACGTGTCAGGCAAATCAGTAGTGATCAAGGTAGCGCATGCGTCCCATTGAATGTTGAGAACCTGTTTTTTTTTTACAGATCTGTGATATTGCGCGGTTTCATTGAAATCTAATTGTCTAAGTCGATAGTCATTTGCGATAGATTTTTTTGTGACCTATTTCTGTAACCTTTGTAACTCATCATTCTTTTGATTTTAGATTAGTTACGTCTGCGGTGATCTAACTGACACCTGTTTCACCACTAACTTATACTATGGTGAAACCATGGTTGAATTCAGTCGTTTTTTGTTCTAAGCACTCGACTAGGATAGTCACGTTTGTCCAGTTCACTGTTTCCCAAAATCAGTGAAGGAAAGCTGCAGAGGATGAGTAAAGGAAAATAGGTGAGAGCGAGTGGGTGTGGATGATTGTGCTCGTTTTCATTCATAATAATTGTGCGTATTACTGGACAAACGAGATAGATTATAACGCCCGAAATTATGGACTATTTCGCGCGATTTCTTCTAGAACTGATTAAAACTTGTAGCACTTACTATCGCACACAGGAAAATGATAGCTTTTGAAAGCATATTGCCTAGCACGCTTTTATACATTTTTAAACGGTACGTTACGCTGGTTTGAAGAATAAAATGCCTCATTCGGTAGTGTACTAGAAAGTTTCAAGCACCATATCTCTGATTTGTCAGAGTTATTTGCCAAATTTGCCGAATAGAGCAGACAAAAGACTGACATTACACGATTTATGCTCGAGCGGATTTCGCTGCATTCCTACTGGTGTTTACTGCAGACGAGTTAAAATGTACAAAATTCCAAACCACATGGCAATCACAAAGGGCCAAAGTTCAAAACCAGTTCAGTTGCTACTAAGGCAGCATCAACGTCACAAACAGTTCCTTTTACACATACAAAATGGGGTGACGGTGTCTGATCGCAATCCCCTCGGCATATCGTATTAAACGTATGTTTCGAGTCGAGAACAGAACACCAACTGACTTTGATGAGTCAATCACATGTTGCCTCATCAAGTGATGCTTGGCAATCGATGACGCTGCCTCCTTCTGGGTATTTGCTGTCGAGTTACCTGATTGCATGACCGTTTGTTGAACCCATTTCGCTATGTTCGGTAAACCTGGTTCCAAGCTGGCGCTCAGTTCTGCCAACATAGGATGCTCTGCATCCACATTTGTATTCATAGATTACGTTTGATTTGGCGAACTGAGACGTTGATTGCTTGAACGGGGGCGTGGGAACTCGGACTGTTCTGTACACGATCACTGGTTTCGCGGCAAAGAACGTGCGTACAACAGCTGATCTTAGGCGTTGTTCAACTGTTCGACACACATTGTCTCCCTTGAACAGCAGTTGTAAAACTACTGTCTTTTTGACGACCGTGGGTCGAAAATTATTTTGTACATTGTTGATGTTGAACTTCCTTATGGATCCTCCCGGATAACCGTTGTCTACTAAAGTTAGTTCGATTCATTACTGTATATTTTCTCACATGATTGATCCATATAAATGTGTTGTATTTAGCCTGATGATGAGTCACTGAAAACAAGCTTGTTCGCTACACGTTCTTCTAATGTCTAAACCGGGTATTTTCCTGCAACTATTTGGCGGAGTTCATCATCCAAGGTGCCACTAGTGCAAAGCCGTCTGGCTCAGTCAAACAGCGTTCGTACCAATCCTCTTTTATATGCTACTGGGACATAGCTGTCAAAGTGTAGGTACTGACCGGTTCATGTATTCTTTCGGCATATAGCTCGTTGAATGGATCCATCCATTCTCTTAATCATGTTGATATCCAGAAACGGCAATCGGCCATTAGTCTCACTTTCTAAACTGTAGCGAATGTTTGAGTGCAAACAGTTCATTTGTTCTGGCAAATCTGTTGCCTGCATCTGATCACTTGACTATAAGTATGTTATCAACATACCTTTTATAGAGGACCAAACTGTCCAGTTTGCTCGCCAGTTAATTTTTCAGTTTGGCCACAAAGATATCGGCCAAAAGTGGACCAAGCGAACTGTCCATCGCGACTCTATCAATCTAACGATAAGCCTTGCCTTGAAAGCTAAAGCTTACGTTAGATGTACACAACAAAAGTAGGCGTTCTAATTCACTTTCCGGGATTGCAATGTTCATCTGATTTGATGTTATATAGGATAGCAAAATACTGATGGTTTCTTTCAACGGCACGTTTGTGAACAGCGATTCTATTTCCAGTGAAGCCACATGTTTGTCAGACGTGTTGAGATTTTCTAACAGCGCGGCTAGATAAAACTATCTTTCAGGCAGTACTTTGTCATAGAATCTCGTACCGGTTTCAGTACTTTTGCCAACCATTTGACCAGTTTGTGCTGTGGAGAGTTGGACATAGCTAATATTCGTCTTAACGGAATTCCAGACTTGTGCACTTTGGGGAGCCCGTACATCTGAGGAATCTGACTTCCACACGGTTTGAGGTTTTTGAAAGTGATAGTGTCTATGAAATTACCTTCAAGTAGTAACTGCAATTCTCTATTAACCCGTCTTTCTAAGTCTACTGGGTTATCAGTTTTCTCATTCATCACAAATCGTGAGCGATCACTAAGGACTGAATCGATTTTGTCAGTGTAGTCCGCCCGGTCCATTACTACTGCTCCAGATCCCTTGTCATGATGAAGAATGATCAGGTTTTCATTATCACGTAAGCGTTTAAGAGCATTGCTATACTCCCTTGTTAAGGAACATTTCTGACGACTTGGAGTGATTCTAAACTGGTGCTCAATGTCGACAAGTTTTGCTTTGAACCAATCCCTATTATTTTCTGAAATGGGCTGGAGTTTAGAGAGCTGCACGTAGAAGTTCTCAAATCGTGCCTGCGACTCTATAGCATTTGACCTTTTGGTATTGTCATGTGGTTTGGAATTTTGTACATTTTAACTCATCTGCAGTAAACACCGGTAGGGATGCAGCGAAATCTGTTCGACCATAAATCGTGTAATGTCATTCTTTTGTCTGCTCTGTTCAAATTTTCAACGGGAAATGGTTGTTTAAAACTTTGCTGAAGTTTCTCTGCTATAACATGTCGGTGATGCGAACGCCCTCCTAGCCTGGTCGATTTTCCCCACATTTCTGCCCCAATTAGCTTTCTGTAAACACAACAATCGTCCCTGGGAGTCATCCTGAATTCCCACCTTTGGTACATTGGACCAGGAAAACAGAATATCATGTGGTCTTGAAATACAATGAATGGGTTGCGTAAATATGTACCCGTGCTATTCGGTTGAGTGCTGAATCCATTCCCAAACAGACTTGATGTGGAAATTACAGGAATGAAGGTGGACATGGTTTCACTACTTAACGTCAAACTGAGGCCTGAGTTCAGAAATCGGGAGTTGTGGTTTCAGATAGAAACGTTATCCGGAAGCGTTCGGATGAGGCCAGGGTTCTAATACTTTCTTAAAATCACGCTAAATGAAGCTGTGTTTCAGTTAAGTTAGTCCACTCTTATTCCAGCGCCAAAACAAGCCTCAAGTTTCAGAATGTTAGGAGTTTGGGATTTCTTTCAGTTGACTACCGTCTGTCGTTGATAAGCTGATATCGTTGGACTAAGCTCATCCGTCATTTTAACCCTTGAACTCGAGTGATTTTCTGCTGAATTATCTATACTGCTGTGTTTAGTTTTCGTCGTTGTGCTTTTGGTGTTCGTATAATGTTCGCGAGATAAGGGAACTACAGGGTGAAAAGGCTTGGGAGCCATTGGTATGAGTTGATTCTAGTCTCACTAGCTGAATCGCTCCACTCTTTCTTTATTATCAAATAGATGAGACATAGTAAAAGTTCCAATGGCTTTTTTGCTCTCTTGCGCATTCCGCATATCCAAATGGTGTAGCACACACGGTCTCCCCTTGGTTCGTTCAAACTCTGAAAAATTGGCAT
The DNA here is from genome assembly GCA_013368495.1 of Paragonimus heterotremus. NCBI lineage: Eukaryota > Metazoa > Platyhelminthes > Trematoda > Plagiorchiida > Troglotrematidae > Paragonimus > Paragonimus heterotremus. The sequence goes on along the minus strand of LUCH01004173.1, from coordinate 25,423 downwards.
CGTATAACGCTGGAATGTGACTGATATTTTACGTGAGACGATGCGCACTTTTGTGGTCACTCTCTGAAACGATGACTCATCCAATCAGTCTGATCCATCAGTATGTATAAGCGAATTTAGAGCACCAGATGTTTTCATTTATTCAATCCACAAGTAGACGGTTTGTCCCACCGTTCACAGCGTGCGACCCAGTCAGTTGAAGCTACGCATTTCTCCTGTTTGAATTATCAACTACAGACCTTGAATACCCTGAATTGAGTGTCAGCTAGCCGTCTCATCTGGGAGCTGAGCTGAATTAGTGATTCACGTAACCTGAACAAGGTGGCGATTATTCTTCGAACATCTGTTTTACAAACTGAGATATGCGATGACTTCTGAAGAGTGGTAATTTGTTCTCAGCTCAGCTATTGTTCTGTTTTTTATACTTCATGCTGTTTTGCGGCTGGCGTATGTTTGACGCTCTCTTCGTAACATACTTCGGTTGAACTGGGTCTTGTTTTGTGACTGCCTATCTATTGATTTCCTATTCACAGAGTGGTTTCTTCTGCGCTGAGCGGTGTCAGTCTTTCAGATGAACAGCTTCCCGTACCTGGTACCGCCGCTGCAGGCGCGGTAGTTCGTTCAGTAAAACATGTGGATGGCTCAGTAAGTGATTGTGTTCTTCGTTCCACTAGCTTCTTGGTAATCCGAAGACTGTTTGACCGGTTGATCCACTAATTGTTACCAATCACATTAACATTCCGTCGACCTGAATAATGCTTGAAATCTGATTTGTAAGCTTGCAGAGCTTCACATCGCTGTTGCCAAGGCTATCCATTGTTGATGCGCACCACACAGTGTTGATTTGTACACGCTAAAAATCGTAAGATCTGCGCGTGTAATGTTTTACTTTTATCTGTGTTGCTGAAAATCCTCAATCCTGTTCTGCAGTTCCGCCTGTTTCTGTGTATTCCCACCTCTCCCACTTTTTTTCAGATGGAAGAAACCTATTCGAACGGTGCTGTTGTTGTATCCTACACTAATGGTTCTGTAAAAGAAATATTCTCAGATGGAAAAACCATTTTGGTATCGCTGTTCAATGGAGACATCAAACGTACTTTACCGGATGGACGTGTGGTAGGTATTGCGTTGAGGACTAACTTGGTTAATGACTTTTCGGTGGATCTCCTCATGGACGTTGATGTACATGTCATGTTACTAGTAGTGTTGTGACCGTAAAAGACGCTTGGCCTGCGAATCCGTTTATTGCACGAACTCTCGTGCAGGTTGTTAAAAATGGAACCACGAACGCACGGCAGAAGTGCATTCACATACGTTGGGAGACAGTACTTTGTCATTCGCCTTGGTGGAACTTCTCCCACAGCGCGTACACATTATTACGATAGTCTCTTCTAGTCCATCGTCTTCCTGGCGTTGGGAGCTTGCCCTTTTGTTTCTGAATGTCGCCTGTGAGTAGTATACTACCCACAACGAAACTGCCTGTTATACAACAATAGTTCCATAGGAAAACATCCCTTGCATACTACGTTGGCAGAGACATTTTCATGTCTTGGATGTGGTGTGCCGATCGCTTCGACGACTTATTTAATACTATCTACACTTTTGCAGTAACGTTCCGAGGATCTTACGTACTTAAACAGCGACGCGTCAGGTGGTGATAACTCGATCCAAAGATGACAGTATGGCTATCTTTGTACTCGATGACAGAGTTACGAATGGTTCCAACCTCTTGATATACTCACGAGGCTTTGTCACGAATGACAGTGGTCTAGAAAGTTAAACAGGTATTCATGTTGCGGCCTTCTTTAGTTTGGAGTTCGTATGGCATGCGAAGGGTATGCCACACATTTTTGAGAATACAGTCATGGTAGTTTTACTCGATCTTCTAAACGTTAATGGAAGGATTTCAGACCGGCTGAAGTCTTTCATCAGCAATGTTCGTGTTTTTCTCCAGGCGCTTCCTTGAGTGCACGTATTCCTAATTTTTTTAATTTATTAATAACCGGTAATTGATTTGGCTCCGAACACGCTTTTCATTTTTGGTATGTTTTATCGCTCCGTGCATACAGCTTACGTCCCTGTCTCTTTTATCACGTAGATCTATCATTACGCTGCTGATGCTACCGTCCAGCTCACACATCCTGACGGAACCGAAGAGATCCACTATGCTGAGTACGAATCTTTCTTTGGTGTGCCCATTCTCTATGATAAGTTCAATTGCCGTTTGGTTTAATGATGTATTCGAACCTTATTTGCGAATTCCAATTTCATGTTCAACCTTACTTATATGTTTATAGTAGTATATTTTTTATCTCCGAATTTAACATGGCTCATCGGTTTGCGTTGTCCGTTCTCCTCCGCAACCGTTTGATACGCTAGCATTTATTCGATTTCCAGAAACTCCAAATCGGCCGTAAACAGTTGAACTGTATCCGAATTTATTACTTATATTCTGTTTCCTACCGTAGTGGGCTATATTTATTTATGTAACAGTAACGCACTACTTATCTTACCGCCCGAGTTAACTGGACGATTTATCACGTTTCCGCTGCACTTTTATATCTGTTCATAAACTTGGGCGTGACTGTTCATTTGAATTGTTTATTATTGCACTTCTGGAACCATGTTCGGTATCAGTATGTATGCTTACGTACAATCTTCTGCCCTCTACCCATCTTGTGGTATATATATATATACATATATATATATATATATTATATATATATATATATATATATATATATATCCAACCCAGACCGTGCGTGTGAGTGGGCTGCTAGAACGCATAATCCGAATCTTCTGTTAATTTAACAGTCCCCGTCGACGCAGTTTCCATTGTAACACTTTTATACTTATCAAAGTCACGAATGTTACTCGAACTTAATCATGATCTAAATTGTTTTACTGATTAAAACTATCGGTTTTAAAGATTTACTACTGACCATTGTAAACTCTTGACATTAGAAATTTTGCTCTAGGTGTATGAATAGGCTTTAGTTTGACAATAACTTCTAATTTTGCAGCATTGGTTTTGGTTAGCTGGACATTCTTGATGAACAATTGGTAGTAAAGGTTCGAATCATCAATTGTAATGGTTGTGGCTCGCAAACGCTGCTCCTTTTATGCAACACCGATAGTTCGAATGTGATCCACATTTATTCCGCACTGTCCTAGTAGTTTTCGCTTCAGACATTGGATGGCATAGCACGCAACCATGTTCGATAATATTTGTCCGTACTTCATCTCATATTAAGGAAAAACCGTCTTTTCTAGTTGTTTCACTGGAGCTGGACGTGAATTATGCGAACTGATAATCAGGAGACGTGTTTCGACTTATTAATACATTTCACGATTGTTATTTACTGTGTTTGTTAGTCGTTTTGTTTGGTGTTTTCAGCCGACGTGTTCGTGTATATTCGGTTCGGATGTTTTGATCCGTTGCAATTAACCCAGACTTCTGACCAAGATCTTGAGGTATCTCAACGGTAATTTACACCCGCTGCGGATTATGAAGTTATGAGTTCGAAAGAGTGGTCGACTGTCCATGTTTGGTCGACGTGACAGTCTTCAACTCACGGATATCTAGTATGTCGTTTACCAGCACACGCTTTGTGTAGGAGTATAAACAGTATATTAGCGTGACCTAAGAACGATTTCCTCACACGATGTCCGAGTGTGACCTGTATGTGTCAGTTTCCGTTTCGGTTCTCTTCTGCCCACTTTAACTGACTAAGGTTGAGTGTTTTCGATCGATCTGCTTGCTTTGTGCATCAGTTCAGTGCTGTTAGTGCACTTTTTTTGAGCGTCGATTTAAGCCATAATGCTGATTCTGTTTCGCTTAGCTGTACAACGGTCTAATTTCTGATTCTAAAGGTTGAAGCGGGAAAACGTCATACTTGCTTCAACTTTGTTATTAACAAACAAATTCCCATCTGGTCCAACTTTTGCATACTTCTGTACACTTTTCCGACTTTAGCTGATTTGGCAACGCTATCTTCAGGCGGAGGCTTAATCTTCTCACCGTGATTTTCCCATAAACTCAGTAGACTCAGATGCAATCTAACTTCATGTCGCCCACATTTCGCCCTCTGTAACCTCAAAGGACACCAAAATATGTCGTCGAGCGGGCATAAACCAACAAATAATTATGTGTTCAGCAGTAGATTGATGCTATTTCCGCCCGAAAATGTATGTGAACAGTTAACGATGGATTCGCACGGTGCTCCTTCATCACTTATGTTATTCCTATTTCTTATTTTCTTTATCAGCGGCCGTCATGAAATTATTCATCAAAAATCACCCTCAAAAACAGTCGGCGTGCAGAATGCAGATGATGGATGCAAAACTGCCGGCACCGAGTTGGTCTCCCGACGACTTCCGAACGGTGACAGAGAAATTCGTTTGCCTAACGGTCAACGTGAAATACACTCTGTTACTGGGATAAAGGTGAGCTTAAACTTGTTCTTCCGTGCTCCACCAGCTCCGAAATTTATCATGATATTTGTTTAATGAACTGTTCTCACCACATTTTTTACCATACTTTACGAAGTTTTTTCTTAATATTTCTGACCACTTATAATTAGACTTTCTTTTATAAATCCGGTCAGATGGATCGTTAGCCCCATTGACAGCAAGCACTGTGACCATCATTGATAAACTCTCTTATTTTACTGCTTCCGTCAAGGGTACATGCACTTTTTATTCCAAACTGGAATATTCATGAGTTTCATTAGGAAAAATGATGACACGTTTCCGCCTCATGTTCCGATTTTCTCGACAAGTCACCACACTCCATTATTTTTCTGACATCGGTAATGAAATACTTAATCACACACACACACACACTTTCTTCTGGGTCTTCTGGAGGTTATCAACTCCAGGCTGAAACTGACTGTCTTCTATCTTAGGGTGACGATATGTTATAATGTTTCCAATAAATTTTAAACCTAGCGAACACGCTGGCCAAGAAAAAAGTCGGGTTACATTACATTCCGACTTATCCGATCATGCTCACATAATGACACCTAATGTTGTACTTCTGTTGTACTTCTGTATGGGCCATCAAATTGTCCGGCTTGTCTGAGGTGGCAGTTAAAATTCCAAGACCTTGCAACACCTCCATTCAGCCGCACTTTTGCTTACTTTAATCGGTTCTTTTCCCTCATTCATCCAGATTAATTCCCATGAATGTATAGAACCTTCATTGCATGTGTGAGTTTTTGACCTGGTAACGGGTTTCTTTCCTTCCACTCCCGTGGCTTTTCACTTCGATGCAACAAGGTGGTGAATGCAGCTTCGACAGAGCAATTAGTTTGACTGTATTGTTGTGGTTTCCTTAGCTCTTGCGCTCCCTTCCACTCGTGAATTGAAATCACTCAGCCGTTTTTTGTGGTTGGCCTGCAAACGAGCAAACATCCACCACATCTCCAGAAGGGATTGGGAAGAGGTTTTGCAGACAGTTGGTCATACTGATCATCAGCAAAGTGGTGAACAGCTGCTTCGACCTAGTTGGATCTCATCAGCATCACGCACGCCGGAGAATCGGCTGACGGATTCCAGCATTTGAGTGTAAGAATGCTCAGCAGCTAGGGGAACTTATTCACATACCTTTCTGCAATGTCTGTGACCGTAATCTCGCAGTTTAGTAGGTAAATGCTCGGATTACAAGCTGCCGCTTATTCACCCGTCGTGATGTCTATTCTCCGACGTACATGGTGCTGATCTGATCCAACTAGGTCGAAACAGCTGTCCACTGCTCCGGTGGTGATCACTGGGACCGGCTAACTATTTGACTGCACTGTGCTTGCGTTTTATTCAATGCCCCATAGCCCATCTCAGACTTTCATTTTTTTGGATTCACGTTCAAGGCGGAACCTTTCTTAACTCATATGTCCTTGCCCTTCTTACCTTCGACACTTCCTGTGAGAGGAGTGAAAACTAGAATAGACTGTGCAATACCGATGTGCATATTAGCTACCCTACACGTAAGAAGCCTGTCTTTCAATCGATTCGGTTCATGTTTTTACGATCTTTCTGTCTGCACTCGACTTCTTGGACGGTTACTGTCTAGATCGCCTTGATTTTCACGTCTCAACTACTCATCAGAACTGATTTGGACTTCTCATGGACGACAGTTAGTTGTCGACTGCAACGAATATGTCGTGACGTCTGTGTTGATTTGTGTGGCTCAACTCTGACCCCTTCCGGGGTAGCGATTGTGGTTGTTGTACTGGTAACATCACTAATCAGCTTATATATTAGATCTAGTTTACTCAGCCGTGTGATCAATCGGCAGACCAACTACCATCGCTATAGGCTTGTGCAACAGGCTCGCCAAAACTAATTACTTCGGCATTGTGTGCGAGATCTCGTGCTAATTATCTCTCTCTTTGACAGTTTGTTTGGGGGGTGGGGTGGATGCACATTAATAATGAATACCTCACAATGAGAACTGTGGATTTGATACACCTGCTAAAAACGAAGCCCCAACAGAAACTCTGTGTAAGGCAGTTCGGTCCATCACCGATGCTCTCTTTGATTCATGGTAACGCGAATAACTTTTTCAGACTTCACAGCACAAGATTTCACTGTCATGCAACCGGATCAATTGAAGGCTCGAACTCGCCGCCTTCCAACTCTTCCACAGTGTCATTACGGCTTTATAAAGTTGTGTCGGACGGAGTTTTAAACCTAGGCTTTGTTTTAATTTTGAGTCTGAAGCATTAAACTTCAAAAGTTCATCATTGCTGATACAACTGCCACACCATTGACTAGTTTACTTGTTTTTCTATTTAGCACTAGGCGTCAAACAACACGTGACTCGGGAGTTGATGAGCTGTCCTACCTAAGACTCGTTTTTTCCACCTAAACTAACGCCATGATGTGAATTTCTCTAGTGGTGTGCCGTAACTGTCCGGCTCAAATGTGTTCCCATTGATTATTGATATGACCTCATCATTATACTCTCGTGTAACTTGCGTACATACCTGTTCATCAGAACGTGGAATCGGTTACCTAATCTTGATTATTTATTCAATGATTCTACCATAACTGACTTCTTTACGTTTACATCAAAAACATATACATGGTTTGTGCTTATTAACCCGGAAGCACTACGGTTGCTTAAATACGATTGTTATTTTTTTGTGGTTTCTGCGGTTACATCAGAGATACTTCTATATGATATACTAAAGTAACTGTTAACTGGTCACTGTTAGGACTTTAAAACATACAAAGAAGCACTTGAGATGGTATGTTCAATCAGCGCTCTTGTGCAATTGACAACTTGCTTTGACACCGCTAAGCCTATACGTTATCTAGTCATTTGGTTATGCAGTATTGTCATGAGCTGTCTTATTGCTTACATTTTTTCTGCTCTCAGTTGTTGACAGCAATGTATCACTCGTTCAATTGTTCGATTTCCACGGTCACAATAATCGGAATGATGATAGATGGATGTTAACGCAGTGGCGACCCTCCCTTGTCACTTGTTCATTACCTTTTGAGCTTGGGTTTCAAATGCTGCATCAACACTTGTTTGCAACGAATTTCGAAATCCGTCAGTGCTACCTGTCGACTCTCATCATTTACACACGATTTTGGTTTTCATTCTGAATGAGAGTATTTCATGTTTTACTACTGTCTGATGATGACCGTCGAGAACTTAGACGCAAGCTGACTAAAAGCTTTTGCAAAGGCCGTGAGCACTACTTGGTCGAAAGAGATGGAAAAAGCCTTTTTATCTGGGAATAGCAGGAGGCTTTTCTCCTGATCCGTGGTTGTACTGGCCGTCGAGTCGGTGTATGTGAGACCATATGTGAAAAAGATGATTCACTTATCACCAGTCAATCGCGCCGACTTGACAGGTGGACTGAACATTTTGAAGAACAGTTCAGCTGGCCTCAACCGGACCATGTGGACGACGGGACCCGTCCATCGGAAGCAGAAATAGTCTTGGAAATCACGTTATTGAAGCGGAATAAAGCTCCTGATCCAGACCTTCTCTTTCCTTCTCTTTTCAAGGATGGTGCGAGAGCCTGATATCACAACAGACAAAACTCATCCAAACGATTTAGATGTCTGAAGAGATATCTCGTGATTGATGCCAATCAACAGTGACCCCCGTTTTCACAAAGCGGACCCGAAGTCTATATGACAGATACACAGGTACCGATTTGGTATATGTT
>LUCH01004173.1:0-15947 GCA_013368495.1 Paragonimus heterotremus | reverse complement strand
ACTTTTTCTTCTAGGATATTCCACGTCACTGTTGAGGTGAGCGGCTGCCCGAGCCACAGTATCTTTTGGTCAGCCTCATGGCTGCCATGATGATGATGATGACTGTCTGCAGTTTGCTGACATTTGGACGAATTGTGTAAACTTGTTGTAATTTCGAGCGTTCAGTCAAAATGTTCTTGCTCGGGCACCTACCAACCATGTTGGTTGATTTGAGATTTCAAAACTATCCATAGCGCTAGTGTTGAACGCTCTCAAACAGCAGTGTGCCGCAGTCGGTGGTGAGCCTGTCCCTACAAGGCTGGTAATTTTCCTCCCATGAAGTTTCACCGTTTTCTGTTGTTGTTTTGTTTCGTATTGAGCGTAATCCATACTTGATGAAAGTATTGAAGTTCTTTTTCTCTCCTTTCTGTTCTCTACACCTCTCTACCTATTAATTCCTGAGCTACACTGTGGACTGATGTCAAGACCAATGACAACCCGGGCTATGTATCCATGTAAATATAGCTCAAAGATGACTGATGACAATGGTGGTTTTTGTATGCGATATTGTATATTAAACCGACAACTTCTTTCAAGCCACATTTTGTTTCTTTATCCTGACGGCTGATGTATAGTGTGTTCATTGTTTTTTAGCACTTAACATACTTTGCTATGCACAACTACACAAAGCAACAAATGTACCACAATACTCATCCGTATTGTGATTGTGAGTATCGCTGACGAGATTATCGGTTATTCTACGCTTACATTATCCTTTCTCTTCTTCAGTGTCGTATCTATCCGGATGGTACAACCAAAACAGTATTCCCAGATGGTCGACACGAGACACGTTATTCTTCGGGTCGACTGCGTGTGAAAGATGCACAAGGGAACTTGATTCTCGATACTCGGCTACCTGTTCCTGGTCGTGAATTGCAGAAACCCACCCCCTCTCCTACAGCTCTGACATCCTCTCCTGCTGCACGTGATCCTGGAAACGCTTAGTCTATCAAAACTGATCTTCTGTAGATCCATTTTTTCACCCTACGGCTTTCGACTGTGATAGAACTCCTTTTGCGCAGCGCTTTTGTCCCCTTTTCTGATCATAAGGACCCGTTATCCCATCGGGTTTCATCGCCCGTGCTCGGTTTTTTTTCGGCTGAGTTTTGCTTTTTATTTCTTCCATCGTAGATTGTATTGCACAACAACCTGCCCTATTCTCCCCAAAATTTCTGTGACCACTGCTTCCATCAACTCTGTTAACTGTGTACACAATATTGGTATGTACACGTGATCTCTGTATGTTGTGTACATACATCTAGTTTATTATAGGTATGCATCTGCGCACACGTTATCTCGGTCGCTTTTTTGTACAACAAACAATATCACTACCACCGACTGCGTAGTTGTTTTCTGAAGACCTTTATACTCTTTTTGTTGTATCTTCTAATGTTAGTTTTCTCGTTTTCTTTGATTTCCCCGGTGCGATTTAGTTATTTGTACTCAACCAGACTTCAGTCGTCTGGTGGCTTGCGCATCAAGCGCTTGCCAGGATGTTTTGTGTACTATAAACGGAACAGTGTTAATCGTTTCGTGACATTGGTCTTCTCGTTCAGTTTGACGCAATTTCTTGATTGGTCCCCAGTTTCCCTCCCCCTCTGGAATTGCCCTTGTGGGCTTAGCTCTGTGCGTAGCATCAATGTGTTTTGCATTGGTGGTCATTACACCGCTTTTCAAATTTACTATCATGGGCTCGAGTCCCGATTATCTGAACTACTTTTATCCAAGTCTGACGCTGTCCAACTGCCTAGTATTATGTGAATGCGAAAATCAAAGTAGTGTAAGTAAGAGGTTGACTGGCACGCATATGCTAAACAGAAGTATCTCCATGTGACACGTGTTCCGAGTCTCAAACTATCAGTTTTCACACTGAAATAGTTCTCTAGCCATTGAATCTTAGTGGACGCAACTCAGATCGATTGTTGTGTACGGTTGATATTGTCTCTTCAGATCTTGTCGACTCCGTTTAAAATGTTCTCAATTGAATGCATCGGTTTAGATGGAACGAGGGCGTGTCGTTTCAGCTTCCCCATCCTAGCCGGGCGATTTTGCGCTTCCGAATTGTTTCTATGTGGTGAGTATCGTCGTTATTTGATGTGTCATCGCTCTGTTCCAGTTGCACTCATTTGAATGGGTTTCCTTCGACAGTGCTGGGACTGAACCCCAAGTTGTTATCTTTCGTAGGCCGTTCTCGGTAATTATAAGCCTTTGTTGAAGATTTCCTATATGACTTGGCGTTCATCACGATGTGAAGAGCGGTAAGACTATTCACACTTCAGCCGTTGCTCAATCATACGAAACCGGTCATTTTTCCGTCAACATGTAAATTCGTTTGTGTACATATTACGTCGTCAGTGTATCTGTGATCAATCGCTGGCATCGGTCGACATCAGCTATCTTGCGGACGCATCTTTACGTTCCCTTTCTATTCGTGTTTTGTTTGAGACACCTTTGATCTTAAGCTTCGTTAAAAATGAGGTCCTAATCCTACTTTCTCCTACTTGCGCTCCGTGACTAGTTTTTATTCTCATAGTTATAGGGCAGTTAGGCATCAATGTTGACTACTGATGTGTTCTTGGTGATGACGGGAGCGTGTTTCCACAGCTGATAGACGTTGTGTGGCTCGCTTCCAACTGGTTAGTCACGTCTCCATGGGCTACAGAGCGATTTTGGCCGTTTCGTATGTCGTATGGAAGCGCAGCTAAACGTCTTTCTCATGTGGGGTGATGTTGGTATGCTCTTCGCACTTATTAACCACACCCCGATCAAAGTATAGATGTAATGACAGTTAACTTGGTTACATTTCGATCGACGTAGCCGAACCGTTCCTGAAGACTTTTGATAGACAACTCATCTGAGAGTTTCCACGTGGCCCGCTCATCAGCATCTAACTCGTTTTGAGGCTCTAGTCATACGGTTTTGGTTTTGCGTCTAACTGGTGGACGTTCATCCTGAAGACGAGTGACCAAATGGTGGGGAATATCGTCGAGTGATAAACCGAGTGTTCAAAGTTAACAGTCTTACTGCGCCCCAATACCGGAAAACGTTTCTAACCGGTGATGCGGTGGCTCACGCTTTTGACTTATTAGGCCCATTCTACACAGTGTATCCCTATCTACTAAATGGTTTGTTGATGAGCTAAGCTTATAGGTCAACCCGTCTGCGGGAGTTGACCGTTCTACCTTTACCGCTGGGTTCTTTCTGTGAAAGTTTCCAGTGAATCACTCGTGAGTGTCCTTAATGCAATGGTATCACTTGTGGATGATTAAGTTGGCTGCCTACGTTCACTGTTAACTGAGATGGTTTCTACATGTCGCATTACGTACGTTCGGTGCGCATGGATCAGTCATGTTGTCTGGTTAATTCCCTTGAGAATTTCAACCAAATTGAGTGATTATATCGCGAGCGTACGCACTGAGGCTCAGCGGTTTGAATTGTCAAATGGGGCCTCATAAAATGCATGCTTAACAACAAAACTCTTGTCTAGCCCATCTCGTACTTTTGACAGTATAGACCCTGATTACAACATATCAACCGTTTACTTAGATACAGTTAGGTCAGTTTTTGCTTATCGCATGTCCACTTCATCGTAAATCTAGTTTCATGTTGGGCGTCGCCAGTCACTTGACTCGTGCCACCATGAATGTGGTATGCAAGGTGTTTGGCTAATTAGTACATGTTTCATAGGAGGCGTCACTCGTTTAATTCTAAACAAGCGAGGTTGCTCATCCGAGTAGCTTGTGGTTAGTTTTCGGTACGCACGACTCAATATGCATTAATAACACTAGCTACTGAATTTGTCGTTCATCAGAAGGTATACAATTCATATGGAACAAAAAGTGAGAAGAGAGGGTTTGCCCATGTCTGTAATTGGCATGAAAAAATGAGTCGTTACTACTTCTGAGCACTTATTTTTTTCATTGGTTTTATGGACGCCGACAAAAGCGTGATTCTCGAGTTAATGGAAGGCGATGCTTACTTGCTGGACCCCTTCTCAGGTTGGTAAGTTTAGTCTAATTCATTTGGAAGTGGGATGCCGGCGTAATTCCGAAGAATACTGTTGACTTGTGATGTATGATTCCTGTTCTCCATACGTTTTCGATGTTGAATTATGACTTTGGAGTAGGTTATGATGTTTTACTAACCCTAATTCACAGCTGAATGATCCCTGTTGGAGGATACTTCCGTCGACTAGCCGTCTCTTATTCGGATTGTCATGAGGTAACGATTAAAAAAACCGTTTCGTACCTTTGTGACCGTCTCCAGTAAGATTGGCGTTTCTGTGCGATGTACAACTCAATGGGGTTGGCAGTCGTTAGTTTAGGTATCCCGTATTAGTCCAACAGTTCGCTTGAAAAACTAAATCTTAGTTCGGTACAGTCTTCAGATTACATAGAATATGTAATCATCATCACCACCATATCAAAGAGCTTACATATAGCGCCAAACTCAATACATGGAGATAAAGTTCAAGTCTTTAGGAAAGCAGTGGTATTATCTCATGTTAGAAATCATAAAATGAAAGTTTCAGGTTCTATTCGGAGTTAATAACCGAGGTTATCCAAGGCAGACCCTTTGACACACGGCTGTAAATTCCCGGAGCTTCTTTGGCTAAAACAAATGTGAATGTATTAACATGGTCGATAAGGGCGTGCTTGGTTTTGCTAAGGAAACTTCGGTTTGTTATCAGCTACGATAATTGTTAACAACACTGCCGATTGCCTATGGATTATTCCTATCCTAAAGTAAGAGTTTTGTATTTCTTGATTGTGCTTATGGGCTGCTATTTGTGACGCAAATGGGAAAACTAGACTAATTTACCATCACACTTAGCCAATCGTGCTATTTAAATTTGTTTTACGTGTAATAGGACGCACTAAGAGAAAAGTTCCTCCTCGGTAGGATGTAACAGCTAGTCGCCACTGCCTTGGTTTCCTTTTTTTCGGGGGGGTGGGGGACAGCCATTCCTATAGCAGTATTGTGACCGTAGAACTATGCTGTTCCCACATCCATCTTACGACGCACTCCGTCCCCAAGAGCAAAATCCTTCCAGAGAATACAAACGTTTTTTCGGTGTGATTGGTTCTTCATGAAGCTAGTACACTGCAACCTCTTGGATGCAGATCAATTTGAGTGTTACATAATGAATAAGATGAGATTAATGAGTAAGAACCTTCAAACTAAGCGTACGTGATTAATACCTTGGTTTCAGGAGGACTTTCTAGATCTGAAGATACTATGGCTTATCTAAAAAAGAGGGTAACAAGTGAACCTCGCTTGTAGCAAATGAAGACAATCAGACAGTCGTTCGCTGACGAAAGACCACACGTTCAGGTAAGCAAACAAACAGTCAGGATCAACTGATGGAAACAAAACCAACGGGCATTCAATAGTGCAGCGCTTGCTGTCGTACGACAGCATCATTACACGTGTTGTAATGTGCTTATTTTTCCCCATTATCCATCAGTACTTACAATGGTTAACACTAGCCATCAAGCTAATGCAATGTCAGGACTTTTCGCTTTTGTTCATTTGAGCTACTCCATCGAGTGGAAGAAGCGTCTTTCTCACAAAGCTACATTGTTCACTGTGGCTCAAACCGAAAAGCATCGAACGTACTTCCCAACGGCTATTGAATGGACGTAGATTCAGCTAGATCAAACAAGTAAACACAAACCTATAGAAACCAGTTTACCGTTTGCTCGCTTGATGGGACGAATACGTGTTATTCCATGTCCACTTATCTAGTTAGCTCATTACGCCATAAAATAAATTCTTAACTTGAGTGTGACTCAGGTTTTAGGTTGTCAAGGACGAGGTGCGAAGACTGTCCGCAGATCGTTTTATAAATTTTATTGACTCACTCTGCAGTCACCCCGTAAATAGGCTATACTCAGTTCTTGTTGTTTCGTATGTTGTTGTGGGAGATTTTTTCTAAGGCGATAATCATTACCCAAAATTGTTCCCTGTTCTTTCTCACACTCGCGTGAACCTCAGCAAGACCGCTCGGCGTGCATTTGGCTGTCCAACGTGCGAGACGGAGGATCGGCCACAGGCAACTGTGACCCGCCGGGCTGCATGGGTCAGCGAGCAGCTGGCGTGCACCACGTTTAGTCGCAAAATGTGGTGGCATGATATCTGTTTTTTTAAAAATAGAATTGAAGATACTGGATTGCTGGAGATGTGTTCGAGCAAGTTACTTTCTACGCACGCTTCCCGTATACGCCTGATACACGTTTACCTGCGTTCGCACTTCTTTGCCTGCTGTAAGGATGAGCGTTTCTTTCTTGTTTGTACAGTACTACTGTTCTGTGCGTCCGAGATCTATGGCAAACTGGTAGATGCCGTTCTGTCATACTACTGAGGGTGTTGACTATAAAATGGAAACTGTTATACAATAGTGATTAATTACTTTGGTGCATGCGTTGCAATTGTCGATTTGTGAAATTCCAAAATAAACCGGCATATTAAATTAGGTTTGGTTGACTAATCTATGCCACCAGGTACAACAGTGCCCCATAATCACGAGTAGTTTATAACGCGCTCTGTTTAATTTCGGGGTTTTCTCCAACGCATCGAGCGGTCTTTTCGGTGGTAGCTTTTCTCCACTGGATTCATCTTACTCTTTTCACACCAGCAGTATCAGCATATTTATAATTCCATCGTCACTATCGTTTGTGATAGTTCTATGATCCGATGTTTTGATTTATTCGCTTCGGGATCGCACGGTAACGAACCGTATAACTTGTTTATACCCCGGTAATATAGTTGAATGTAATCCACTTCAGACTGTCAGCTTGCGCTGGTTACGACTATTTGTTCACCAAGTTTTGACATTCTAGTCCACTCACTTAAACATTGATCCTAACGAGCGGATTACTATGACTGATATGTAACTTGCTTATTCACCGCTAGTATGAAGAAACTCAGCCCACTTCGGGCGGTTAGTTGCTATTGCCTCCAGCCGTCAGAGTACGAAATGTCTCTATCTGATGAGTCCAAACAGAGACGAAACTGATCGCAAAGTTTCAGTCTAAAGACATGTGTAATGCAATTTTCTGAAAAGTAACATTTCAGTTTTACCCCTGGATCATGCACGACTTAAACCGACCGCCGAAAGGATGACTTATTTAAGTAATTGTAATTTTAGCTACGTGTGACTAGCTTTATATCACCGCTTGTATTGTATCCGTAAGATTATTTTTCCACTTTATTTTGAACAATCGCACAATGACCTACCGGGAAGTAATCCAGTGCGGATGTAGAAAGGTACATCTTTGCGGATACATTACTGCTATCGCAATGTCTATCTGCGATGAACGAGATCCCCTAAATCAGTAACAGCTATACCATACAGCATTGAAGTGAATGTTTACCTGACAGGTAGCTTGGGTTATTCAAATTTTTGTACGCCCCATCAGAGATACTAGTGAAATGTTACCAACACTTTTGATATAGGTTAGTCCACTGTCTTATTTCAAGTTTAGCATAGAGTAGGCTTACCAGCGCATTCTTTTCCAAAGGAAACCACTCCGATTTGATACCAACGTTTGTCCGTCTCATCTTGACACATCAGCGGTCCTCCACTATCTCCCTGACAAGAATCTCGTTCTCCCTTCATGTATCCAGCACATAGCATCGAAGAAGTAAGTCCTCCGTTGTAGGCTTTGGTCTTGTTGCATGTTGTCAAATTGAGAATGTTTAACTGCATATGACGTAATTCTTCTGATAGAACTTTTGCTACAGAGAAGGGAATTCATGTTAGAAGGATGAGGAGAGAAAAGACTGAATAACTGTTTCGAGGTCCGGAGTGGGGGTGTTATGTGAGTTGCATACGTTGGTGTCACGTGGCATAGTTGAATTAATTTAAGATTTCTCCTTGAAATGGACACAGAATTACCATTTAGGTCAGACCGTTGAAACTTCTCATGTTCCTTGAAGTTAACAAACCTTCATAACTGGGATTATCGAGCAGTAAATCATAATAACAGGTACTCATGTTTCATTGCGAAGGTCGCCTTGTTACTCACCCGATGACGTTTAAACTTCGATCCTTCTATGAAATGTGTTGGAATTATTTCGAAAATGGTTGCTGTTGGACTCCATTTAAAAGCCAATATCGTGAGATTAGAGTACGGGCACACATGTCATCTAAAAATGTCTCTTATATAGCTCCATATAAAGTTTCCAGAACAGTTTGCAAATGAGTATGTGGAGCGAATGGGTAACCTCACTGTAGTATAATAACTGTTTCGTGGGACGCGTCTAGTTTCGTCGCTCTCGAAAGATTGATCAGTGCCATCGATCGTAGGATACTTATAGTGGGAGAGAGCAAATGAATTAATTAGATCGTCATTGCAAAGTTGAGTACCCTGGTTAGCGTCTGCAAGGGCACCTGTTAGAGTATGAACGCTGTCCACTTCGAACTGCCTACCTACACTGGCTACGGCCACAAGAGCACGTGATTATAATTTTTCTCAATGCTGACTCTTAATCTGCCTTTGTTTGCATTCAACAGACGTGAATAGGGATCGAATTTAGATACCAATCTCTATCATTGGTTACCTTGACATTTGTTTATGATGTGTCCCCTAGTACTGCTTTAATCTACTAAATGTAGTTTTGTGAGGGCCGGCGCACAGAAAGTGCGTTTCATCGACTCACATCTCCCGATCTGCTGTCCGATATCTTTGTTGTTCACATTGTGCTTCTTGCAAATAGAAACAACTTTGTACGAGTCACAAATCTCACAAATGGATAGTCGGCGAATATCTTCCACTGCAATTAAGCAGGATGAGGCGCATGAATGTAGAGCATACACTGCTGTTGATAAAACAGCTCACGTCCAACTGTGGTCAGGTTTACAAGCGCCATGCTGATGAATGGAATAATCCAAACTGTGGCTGATTGCAAGTCTATTCGCAAATGCTGCGTTTCCTCTAATACCGCTTGTTTTTTAACTGTCAAAAAACCTCCATCCATTTTGAAAAAGGAGACTGATTTATGAAGTCAGCAGAATAACACCTGATTGTTATGGTTGGAAAAGAATTATCTGAAAAGAGTTCAACCATTACGTTGGTCTGCAACAAATATTGTATTTAGACAAGCTACAATTAGTACAACCAAAGTTCAAAGTTGCCATACTAACCTTCCAGTCATCTTTCGAAACTTTTATCATAATGCAACAAGGGTTTACGTGTGTTCAATACTGTCGACGTTCAAACATATAATCAAAATATTGGCGTGCTCACATAAAGCGCACATGAATAAATAGCTGTGTGGTGTAGCATTTAACGGCATATTACCTCGTGAGAGATCTGGATAGATCGAAAACAGTTTGTAACTTGCGTAGTTTTCTCAAGTCACAACAAATCATTTTCCTAGTCAAGTAATTTCTTATGGGGTTGAATTGTTCCCATCATTCCGGTAATATATATTTTACATTCGAGTTGGCCCACAGCTAAACGTCAATGTCGGTTGTGAAGGTATGGTTTTCCAGGGACAGCGACATGAATGCGAACTGAGCATCGAAGAGTTGACTCGAGCAGAGACAGGATTTTATTTCTATTGCTTTCACTTAGAGGAGATCAGATTAGTTTGACTATTCCGGTTACTTGGTGGTTTTTAAACTGACTGTCAGACGCAGAAGGACTGGAACTCTAAAGTTTTATTTTTCTCGACTGGGCACTAAATGGATCTAGCGAACATAGCCAACTTATCCGGTAGTATATCACTTGGTGCTCAGCCGATAATAGACACAAATCTCCGAGAGACATGAAGGTTCTATAGACAGTTCAGCAGCGTAGGAAATGAATTGTCAAAATTATCTTCTGTCAGAACGGTCATTATCAAATCTGGCACAGACGAGATATGTACTGAGGTATAACTGATTATAACGTGGGCGAAGTTAGCAGTGTAAACTTCGTTCCACATTTGTAACGATTGAATTTAACAGCACATATCTGTATAAATTTTCTAATCTATAAAATGATCGATCACAAAAAATACGTTAGTGATATTTTAGTTTGTTTTAGTTCCTTACTTAAATCCCTATGGTAAACTAAACATCCAATGCATTACAGTCCCTCAAAGAATGTCTAGAAGAGTAAAACTGGGCTGATGCATCTTTCAGTAAATGAACACAACTTCAGAAGATGTCCCCACTTTGGGCCAGAACATTTCCCAACAAATGTTTATTGCAAAATCTTTACTGAAGTGAACGAATGGATCAATTCTAGTAAGCCATTTTTAGTGACTCACATTCTGTGCGACCCCAACCAGCAACGTAACAGTTCGCCCGCGATATCAAACGCTGCTCCATCGAGCGGGTGGTGTTGATGTGTAGGAGGCAAACAGGTCTGATAGTGCGCTGAAATTGGGCTGTGATATTGAGCCGAAGCAATGCAATATCATTGTCAAAATGTGCTTTCTGACCGTAGTTTGGGTGAATATGAACGCTACTAAATCGGACCGATTGTTCGTGATCGTCTTCCCAAGTTAAAAGGTAGTCTCCCAGAACAGCACGCCATTCAGCCAGGTTAATTTTTCTGTGCACGTTAAAGAACAGACAGATCAAGTGGTTTGATTACTACAAAGCTCACACAACCTCTTAACAAAGTACATATCAACTTTCCTTTCACATTAATGGTGAACTGTAACTAGGAACTGTTCATCCACACTTATTGATTTCGATCCCACCTTTAGTTCAACGTAACCGACTTATGTTTTGTCAGTCAATTTTCTATTGCTGGTTACTTTTTTACTGCCAAGCAACGCCTATTCAACGGACCCAAACGTTCCTTTTACTGACGGACATTGAGGCTAATGTAACTGGGTCTTGCCAGAGCCTACTACGGTGAGCAGTAGTTTGAACTTCCGGGACAAGCTAATGAAGAAACTCAACTCTATAATCTTCAGCAAACTTATTTGGCAATAAACGTTTGATAACTGCTTCGCGTCACGAAACCACATAAATGCCAGCTATTTTCATTAGCATGATCTTATTACATTTTTCAGGTGATAGCAGTCGTTATGTATTTAGTAAATGCAAGAAACTGTTCAGAATGGCAATGACGGTAACCACTTGAAACCGATGCTAGCTATATAGCTAAAAAATTTAAAGGGGTCTCAATGGGCACCATGCAAATGCTGTGTAGTATGGGTGTTGTGGTTAGTGCACGCGAAGACTCAATGTGTATCAGCATGTCAACACACGAACAGAAATCAGGCGCCTTCGATTGTGAAATGCATAATCGCAACAGATCGTGTGGTTGACCCCATCAATTCATTTGTGATCTTGTTACGCAATCGTAATTGCAAGACGACGGCATTAACCAAAGCGTTGTTTATCAGGCGTCACACATCAGTACTGTGTTAGCGGAAAGTGTTGTTGCGACCGTGACATTGAAACCGTTAACCCTGCCCAGATATTCACCCATGTGACGTTCGGTTGTTTTGTCACCATGCCATAAGCCTATATAACTGAATGATTTACGCAGTCTACTAGACGAAAACTCGAATCAATCTGAAAAGAGACTACATTTCTACGAATTTTAAGGAGTCGCATTTCACTGTCTATCATTCATCTAGATTTTCTTATAGATACTTCGAGGTAATGAACACCAGTAGCTGCCAAAACGATACTTTCTGTAAAGTTCAGGTTCTTTGAACCGAAACAAAAGAACCCAAGACATCAGGAGCAATAATTGACCAGGCTGAAAGGCTTTCTGATAACGAAGTGGTATCTGACATAACATATAACTAAGAAAGAGAATACTGTGACGTTTAACTAAAATAAATTGCAAATGACTTCTTTCAATACAAGTTATATTTTACTGTTTACAAATCTAAAGCATCCTGCCCCAGTTACGAATTTGAATAGTGAAATCAGAAGACCGGTTTTGCAAGATGGTAGTACCATTTTGTATGTTCTCGTCAGTTGCCACACAATGTATACACTGACTAGATATATGAATTTAATTCGCTTAAATGTTTTTTGATGTTCATCGATGTTATATGTAACAACTGACTAGAACATACGAAATGGTACTAACATCTTGCAAAACCGGTCTTCTGATTTCACTGTTTACAAATCATTATTTTCAACGTCATAACTAAGGTTTGTATTCTTCGATGGAATTAAGTATATTTTAAGAAAGCGTCTTTAGTTGGTTATCAATGGTGAGATGAACTGAATGGAAACAAAATATAATGTCTCAGATCTTACTTGGGAATGCAGTGAGCGGCCGTCAGTAGCCAATTGGAATTGAGTAGTGTGGCTCCACACTGGAAATTGTTCTTTTCCCAGAGAGATACTATCCATGGCCATTGACCCAAGGTCACCGGTGATCCCCCAATAAGTCGCTTATGCCGACGCTTAGGGAGACTTGGGGCCAAGCCACATTCGTGTGAATCATTCAACGGTTTCTGTTGCGTTCTGTAAACCAGTTTGAACCCGCGACCTCCATGACCGGCGTCTGATGTAAACGTAACCACGGCTACTGAACTCGATATAACTGTTGGGAAACTCGGAGGTGTGTCACCACAAAAGTAGTATGGTGTGTCTGAGTTGTAATCATCGATGCTCACAAAGTCAAACATACACCTGAAGGAAATACACCAAATTACATACCTTGATCTCTATGTCTTGTTGAAAACAACGATATTACATATTTGTTGGGTGGCACTCAAAAGCACTTCGTTAGTCATTACTTGCGATAAAATGGATACCTCTATTGGGAGCTAGTACACTTTAAAATAATGATGTTCACACATATTGTGGTGATACTCATAAGTAGTGTGACAGATTTCATAATTTAGATGAGGCTCAATTGCGAAAAATCCAGGATTCAGTTGGATTCGAACCATCGACAGAACTAGTATACCCAAACACGACAAGCGCTCTACCAGATGAGATACGGAGCCAAACCGGGAGCTCAGAAATATCATATTTGGACTCAGTTACCAGACCAATACAATGCGTCATTTGGAATCCACGAAGTAATTCAGTGGACTGACGGCCTCAGCAAGATTTCTCAATAGTTCATGCTGGAATTCATAACGACCATCACTGAGCATTGTAGTGGTATTACTTACGAACAGTAGTGGTAGTAGTCGGCGTACTGAACCACCTCCTCATGGTGCCGACTGGGCGGTCTTGGTGCAAACCTTGACTGGCTAAGAGTTCAGCGACTCCAGAAACGGTCAGCCACTCTACCCGGTTTTAAGTGTACTGGTTACACTCGATCAAGACAATGAAATTACCGTCAGCACCTCTATGCAGGCAACTACCAGTACACAGGATAGGAGATCGCAGTACACCTGTTCAGAATATGGCTAGATTTGCAAATCGAATGCTGGCTTGTCGGCGCATACTCGTATGCATCGATGCAGGAATAGTCCAGAGCAGGAAGTGGATACTCAGCCTGCCACAATCTTTGACTGTTCCAACTGTGACCGCAGCTTTCCCACCGAAATCAGTCTCAGTAAACACAGAAGGCTTGCACATTCTGTCGAATGCAACCATGAGAAGCTGATGTCCATGAAAACTGCCGGATCCAATTGGTCTCAACAAGAATCGGCTTCTCTTATCAGATGTGCCAATGCACTGGCTCCGTCGTACCCTACTCGACACGAACTTAACCATCGGCTCCTGTCACATTTTTCAGGTCGTACTTTGGAGAGCATTCGGACTCGTCTGTATACGCTGAATTATCAGAGGAATACCATCCCGGCTGCCGATCCAACCACCGTCTCAAAGACCAACACGACGAGCTACTGATCACTCTGAGTGGTTTACCTGTTTGATCCAAACAGCGATTACCAAACTGGAGTCCAATAACGAGGCTTTCCTACACAGTGATGAACTACTAGCTATTGCCCGCGGTATTCAGGCAGACATTTTCACAACGATACAAGCTAAATCGCTGCTGAACACGCACCCCTCACTCGTTTTTCCGTACAGCTGGCGACTTTTCACTCGATAACGTGGTCGTGTCAACGTGGGAAACCTACTGACCACGAAGCAGATACGGAAAGCTAACTATGCAGCGATCCAAACGCTTTACCACCAGCGTAGGAAAGACGCTGCGTTGGCAGTTTTTTCTGAAAACTGGAGAACTGCCTATAAGATGGACCGCGGCCTCCCAGATAATTCTAACGAATACTGGTCCGAAGTACTAGCGGCTCATCCGCACGTTGATGAGCGATCATCTCGCACGATTCTGCCTCCGGACTGGTCTTTGGTCAACCCAATCAGTGGACAAGAAGTATCACGCACCTGGAAGCACATGGGAAGCACCGCTCCAGGTTTGGACTAATTTTTGCCCAAACATTTGAAACGCACGAAAGCTGATGCTTTGGCCGGATACTTCAACCTGTTCCTGTTAACCCAAGTTTGTCCAATCCACTTATACCGTTCTAGCATCTCGTTTGCACCCAAAGTAAACAATCTTACCTCTCCCACCGAGCTCAGACTGATCGCCGTATCTTCAGCGTTGATGCGTTGTTTCCACAAGATATTGACCGATCGTTAGAATACGCGCTTGCAACTTCTCACTCTCCAGTTTGCAGTTCTACACCGTGATGGTTGCCTCGAAGCGACCCCACTGCTTCATGCGCTGCTTCGGAACTCATGTACCACGTCTTCAAGTCTATGTGCGGCTTTTATCGATGTGTCCAAAGCGTTCGATTCCATCTACAGGGTTCGATTATCAGATCGGCCAGAGCTTTCGATGCTCCTCCACCTCTAACACATTACATTGTCGACTCCTATCGCAATGCTTCCGCCACGCTCAATGGCTCCGTTCTCTGACCCCAGCGTGGTGTTCACCAGGGTGACCCATTGTTCCTGCTTCTACTCATCATCACAATTGATGAGGTGTTGGCACTATCTCCACCGGTGCTTGGCTACCAGTTCCACGATACACTGGTTAACGGTTTCGCCTACGCCGACGATCTGATACTTCTGCCTGAGAATCCTACGTGTCTCTCCGAGGAGCTTACAGCCGCCGCTAGTGCCCTGGAACTATACGGACTGAAGATCAACACACAGAAGACAAAGCTCATGATCATCCGCTGTGGCCATAAACATAACGCAACTGTCGTCTCTGATGAGTCTGTCCACTTCGGCCCAGACATTATCCATTCACTAAGCGCCTCCTAAACGGTGACCTATCTAGGTATCCCATTCACCTGGGAGGGTAAAGCATTCACTAATCACCGTCTACAACTTCATACTCATTGGTGTTGAGCCGAGTCCATCGTAGCACGTTCAAAGTTATGGGCTGTACGATTCGCCAGTTTGTTCGGCAATGACTCCGCCTTCATAAAGACACACCATTCAGCTATATCCACACCCCAATTCGTTCGGGCGGTTTGGGCATTTCGAGTTTGTCCACCACTAATCCCACCTCACGCAAATCTCGAGTGGAGAGACTTCTCCCACGTCAATGTTCAGTTCTACGAAATGTGATCAAAGATAGTTCGTTTGGCCTTATCTTGTGGGAAGTGAACGTCCCAGTACGCGTTCAGGGTGTAGTAGTGACGAAAAAAGAGGAAGCTCATACGGCTTGGATGGATAAATTTTATCATTCGCTAAACGGCAGTGGTCTTTAGGAAGTGTCAAGATCTCCACTATCCAATCGTTGGCTGGTCAATCCAGATCGCATCTTCCCCAGAATATTTATTCGTGCCATCCAGCTCCGACGTAATTCGTTGCGGACTAAAGTTCGAACTTCACGAGGTGACCGAAGTGACCACTCAGTCCTCTGCTGTGGCAACTGCGGTCAACAGGGAAGCCTTGCTTATATTCTACAATCATGCTGGATCACCAGGGAAATACGTGAATCTGTTGATATCACTGTATGCTCACTCTGCAAGCAGGGTGAGAGTTTATGGACAACTGTCTC
>LUCH01004172.1:43525-63365 GCA_013368495.1 Paragonimus heterotremus | reverse complement strand
GCTGAAAGAAAGAAAGTGTCTTACCTGTGTTGATATCCAATCCAAACTTGGATGCCGCGGTCGCGTGCACTCATGCATACACACACAGGCGCACACACAGACAACCTCATCTCAGACATTCGCATATAACACATGAACCAACCCAGTGTCCTCACCAGAGCTGACAAGACAACGAGACCGTACACACAGGTGAACACAACGCATCTGGGTCTCTCGGGCGCCGGTGAACAAACCACAGCTACAATGCTCCGTGGACTACACAGTGTTTCCATTCTGTAGATCCTTACGTTGACGTCTATTGGATTCCACCCAACACTCCACTAACACATCCACGGATTACATCTGTGTATTTTGTCCGAACTGTTGCTATAAATGCACCTGTTATGCTTGTCTGTTATTCACATCACACTTTGGTTACATACCCTTCTGATACTATTTATATGTTTGGTTATACCGATACTACTTACAAAATATTGTAATTAGTTAGCCAGCATCTAAACTTCTTTTACTGTCACAACAGTAATCACATTACGGACCTATGTTCAAAGAATGGCAGTGATTCACTAAATATACGTTCTTCCGACGAACGTTGAGTGACGCACGTATAACCAACGACGCCAAATACCAGAATCAAGTCAAGTCGCTGGAACCCGTGGTACTATTGACATAAACAATATAATCAGTTACAAAAAACAAACCTCAAGTCGTTTGCGTTCGTGGGATAAGATACAATGGTTGACCGCAATAGGCGGTCAACGGTCCAAAAGGCACGACAAGTACAATCACAGGCGACCGACAGGCAACGACGAACCGACGAAATGCGATCGGATCGGTCAGATGTGTGTCTAAATAGCCGTCCTTCGGGCAGACCGATTAGTCAGTGACAGTTTCACTGCGGCCCATAGGAAGACCGTGGGGAGGGTGAGAGGGACAGACAACAACGGGTTTGTGAGCAAATGGGTGAGGTTAAATGACTGAGGGAGACAGGGTGGAGAAATTAGTACTTTTAGACGCGGTTTGTGGGAATAACAACAACGGACGTCTAGTTAGATGGGTTCACGGAGTAGAGTGCGGCAGGGTCAATCGAGGGGAATTTTGATGTCCAAAATTGTCCTACACTAAAAGTTTATCCAGCAAATTCGCATGGATAGCATATGTTTCAGCGACACAATCTACGTAAACACGCATTTACGCGCTAAGATGATCCCCAAATGAGTGAAGTGTCAATGAAACCTCTGTATGTGGAAAACACTAGTTTTTGTTTAATTTGCCTTCAACATCCTTCATCTTTTCAGATTACTTCGTTGATTCAACATGTACGTCTGGTTAACTTCTCACAAGTAAAGGCACCATATAAATCGGCTTCAAAACAATACAATGTGCAGTTCAAACACCCTCTTAGAAACTGAAATATTATATATTGATACCCTTTTGTTTGTTACAGTAGTGTATACAGGTAGATGTTTTATTTGGAATTTTTTGCTCCTCCTCCGCTCACCGTCAAACTACTGTCCTTTCCGGTTGATCGTTTTTGTTCTCATTGCATTAACAGTGGGGCACCGCTGGTGAAGACTATAGGTCAAACATGATAACGCTTTTCTGTACCGCGTATACCACGTTTCTCCGGCCCACTGGGTCGATGAGGTAAGTCACAATGTCAGCTGCTCCAGACCTCTGTTCTGTTCAGCGGCCTCACTGCAAATTCTAGGTGATCTAATAGCCGTCATGAATAGACCCCAACAACTCGAGTAGAGAGTATGGACTGACCAATCGGATTAATAGAAACGTCGAAGCCGATTGGCAGTTTGCTCAAAACTGTAAATTTGCTACCACTCCTAAGGCCATTATTTGATGAATTCTGGTTAACCACGTGTAATGAGATTCGTAAATTTCGCATCGGTAATGAATGAAAAACCATGTTGCTTCTGACATTACAGACAGTTGCGATAGTTTTGTAATTTTAGGAATATTAGAAGACGCGTCTCCTAACGAAACAGCCAGAACGCATCACGCCACAACGATCGGCCGCCCCAACTCGGATGGTGGTGGCATAGTTTCACTCAGCCAATTAGATTGCAGTTGTGTGGTCGAACACCTAAGCGCTACCTGGACTGTGTTTTTTCTCGCATTGCCTTCTAATTGCCCCTGTGACGTGATTTACTCTGATTCCCCGACTGCCATTTGATTCGCTCCGTGTCTGTCGGCCATTTATGGTGATCATTTCGTCCAATAAATTTAGAGCCCCTGTGGCCTAATTTTGACCCACTCTTCCAATAAACGGCGTCGCCGGTCCTCATCTCATTTCTCGGTTTTGGGTCAAACGACTAAGCGCATAACCAAGGCGACGATCCAAAAAGGAACCACAAAGAAGTGGCGAAATTAATAAGTAAATTAGTGACAGCTTCATTTTAATAACAAATGACTACCCTATAAGACTGCTAATTCCAATTTCTTGGGTAGATGAATAGATAGAGAGTAGAAACAGTCCTAACATCTTATCCGTAGCTGATTTGCTAGTAGGGAATCAAATCAGCACATGTCTAACTAGTTGGATTCACATACCACCGGTGTGACTGCCAGTCCACCCATACGAATCATATCTCTATCACATCCAACAAAACGGTGAATTTTTGCCAGACAAATTTGTACTTAGATTTTTTGATCACCAAAATAAACTTCGCAAATTTTGAATAACAAAATCCAAAGACCGATTTTGCAAGTTGGTAGTAACAGTTCGTATGTTCTCGTCATTTACCACACATAACGGTGGTGAAAGTCAGAAATATTTAAACGAACTACGCTCATAAATCAAGTCAATCCATACACTAATCTGTCATTGGTAATTCGCAACTGCGTGCGCAATTCGAAAACCTATATGACCAGTTGGGTGAGCTAGCCTCCACATCTGAAGACAAACACAGTTGGTTTGAGGTTAAAAATGGTGGATTGGCCACACCATTGCTTTAATGTTCTCACCCAATAAAAAAGTTTACTCCGTAGTGAACACTATCAGGCTATCAAGGAACTATGAACCTGGAGGGATGTAGTTATTTTAAAACCTGAAAAAGGTTTGGAATTGTTGGGATGGACAAGCAGAAATATGTGGAGAAAATGTCAGCTTTACAGATAACGCAGTGTCTACCGGACAGCCAACCTGACAACATAGCGCTAGTGGAGAAACATATTTACCGTGGGTTGCAGATTTTGCTTTTACATAGCTACATAACTGAAAGACAGTACAAATGTATGCAGCTTATTGGTAATACGACCCCATAATTCTTGGGTTTACCAATGATACAAAAAACACACAGCACTACGACCAATACTTACGATGGCGGGTTCGTCTTACTACAAACTGGCCAAGTGGTTAGTGAGTGTTTTGTAGCCAATTTGTGTACTAGCTTCAAAATTTTGTTTGAAAGACACAACTGAAATGTGTTACATTCTAGACAATGTAGATTTGAAAGGGAAAAGTATGGGCTGTATTGGCGTACATTCTCTTTTCACCGATGTGTCATTAAGGGAGACGGTCGACTTTGTCTGTGACTGTACTGGCTCATAACATAAAACTTCATGTCTCAACCAATGTATTGGAACTTTTGATATTTATGTGTACTGAAAATATCAAATTTTATTTTCAAAACATGGGATATAAACAAATAGACGGAGTTGCGATTGGTAGCCCTCTGTCACGAATTTCGGCTGAATTACTTGTGTCTATGGTTGATCTCCGGCTTGCG
Source organism: Paragonimus heterotremus (assembly GCA_013368495.1). NCBI lineage: Eukaryota > Metazoa > Platyhelminthes > Trematoda > Plagiorchiida > Troglotrematidae > Paragonimus > Paragonimus heterotremus. Next base: position 59,625 of record LUCH01004172.1, on the reverse strand, counting down.
AATACATCGTATGACATCCCGATTTATCGTCGATATGTTGATAAGACAACAGTATACGCACAAGATAAAGAAAGTAGAAAAACCGTTGGATTTATTGAACTCATCGCACCGAAATCTACCGTTATCATCTGAGTTTGAAAAAGGAGATACGCTTACCTTTCTGGATATCAACATTAAGCGACGAAACGATGGTAAAGTATTAGTCAGTACACCGTAAGACCATCTGGGAAGGACAACATTTGAATTTCAACATTTTTTCACCTATGCAACACATACACTGGTCCGTTTTCTGTTTTACATAATGCGAACTATACGTGCCAGTGATACAGAGGGGACAGAGACTGCCGAATCACGCGCTGGCCCGTTGGGCGCGTGATGTGTCTATGACCTTGGGAATGGACCAGGGATATGTGCATGAGCGAGACAGTTAACATGTGATCTCCTGGCCAGATGTGTGGCGAATGGACGGCTAGGGTTGAGCCATCCGGTTTAGTGCAGGGTACTGAACCGTTAAACCAGTCCCACCGACATCTTGGCCTTCAAAATAAAAGTAAAATGCGATCCACCTACGCTTGTGAGTAGTACAGTAGACGGTCAGTGAATTGTACGCGTCTCCTGATCTCGTGGTAATTACAGGGGTATCCTCGTGTTATTTTTTGTCCTGCGGTATTGTTGTGTGATTCGGGTTGTTGTTGCGCTATACAAATGTTTGATAATGTTGAGGTGAATACTGATCAAGCCTTCAAGGTGGTATATCGCGTGCCAGGCAACTCATCAAAAGCGATCCGAATCAGAACACTTTGTACTGCCGAGGCGATTGGAATCAGGCTACTTGACCCGGTATTATGTCATCAAAAGCGGTTTGTTCAGACGCTGCACCTACCATGGCCACAAATCCACCGGATCGATGGCCATCCTGCGCGGTCAAACCAATGGATAAGCGTGACGTAACCGACCAATCAAGTCATCGCCAATTGACTGACCAGTAACCTAGTTTCTCTGTAATAAGTCTGATCGATATCACGATCTAACTCTATTAATTCCTTATATAATTGTACCGGCCTGAAGATGAATTATCGAAAACATATGTTCGCCTATATGTCTTTATTCTCATTACCGTAATGGGCATATTTGAAACGATGAATCATTTTCAGTATGTGCGGGTTTCACACGATCCAGTGAAATGGTGTTGGTGCAATTGCTCTTCTGTGTGGTAAAATATTTGGGGCTGCGTTTTGTCATCAGAAATGGACTGTCGTATGGGGGTTGTAAAGGAGGTTTAACGGTGTCGTTCCGAACAAAACGTGTGTGCATGACATCATGTCCGAAGGGAGGAATGACCGTCGAGTGTGTTGTCGCGTTTCGGGAGGCTAAATGTTACTCATATGCTCACTGAGACGTTGAACGTAGCTTGAAGGATCGGTATATTCATTCGCTTTAGATGGAGATACGAATTGTCCTGGAAAGCGTAAGGTAGTACCAAACACAAGTTCGGCAGAAGAATGACCGATGTCATGTCTGACAGCTGAATGTGGTCCTAGGAGAACAATGAGTAGGCATTCTGTCCAATGCGTTGGGTTCTCATGTGCCTTCAGGGCAGCTTTGAGTTGACGATGAAATCGTTCTACAAGGCCATTGGCATTGTGTCGATGAGATTTGTGAAGGCGTGAAAAAATTGTTATTCGAACTGTTTTCCACGGTCCGTTGTAATGATGGTTGGTACACCAAAGACAAAGTTCCATCTTTCTAATAGGGTGCGAACGATGGCGGTTGCGGTAGTGTCTCTGATGGGTATTGGCTTGGGCCATCGAGTAAATCGACCAGCACAAGTTAAAATATGTGTACGGTCTTGAGAAGGTGGTGATGGGCCAAAAATGTGTATGTAAATATGGCAAAATCGTGCGTCAGAAATGGTGAATGTACCGACTGGGGTGATTGCATGACGAGTTACTTTAGAACGTTGACAAGGGATACAGGTCCTAGTCCAATCACGAACGTCTGTGTTGATACTGGACCATACAAAACAATCACACATTAGTTTCATAGTCGTGCGTACGCTAGGATGTGACAGGTTATGAAGACCGTTTAAAACTGTTCGGCGAAGGGGTAGTGGTACGAATGGTCTGGAAAGATTTTGGGAGACGTTACAAACAATAGTACCTGGATAATTGTGAAGAGGAAGTGTCTGTAATTTGAGCACATTAGATGATCGCAAATATTCCAGTAATTCGGGGTCGTCCTTTTGTGTCTTAGCCATTTAAAAAAAGTCGACCACAACAGCAGTATGAATGACATCAATACTGGGTCTGGGTGATGTGTCTTCTACTGTTGTGATCCAAGAACCCGGATGGCACAAGGGTTATTTATTAGACAGAGCAATACACGGGTTACACATGTAAACCAAACCTGACACAAAAACACTCATTTGCACGCAGTATTCAGCCCCAGATAGTCTCGGCTACCACAGATGTCAGTGCTCAGTTCCATTGAGTAGCAGAGACTGTTACGGGTGATGCTGCACCTTGATGATCCTCCTTGCAGTCTTCTTGTGGCTTGTAGGTTGTCAAAAAGTATGCCCTGCACCTGCTACTGAATAGCCGCGGTATCAGTAGTATATTACGATCGCTGAACTCCACTGCACTACCACTGCAGTGGAGTTGAGCGATCGTATTATAATACTCATACCGTGGATATTCAGTAGCAGGTGCAGAACATATATTTTGACATCGTACAAGACACAAGAAGACTGCAGGAAGGATCATCAAAGTTCAGCATCGCTGATAATGGTCCCTGTTACTTAATGGAACTGAGCATTGACGTCTGTGGCAGCCGAGACTGTCTGATGTCGAATACCACGTGTAAATGAGTGGTTTTGTTTAATTGCTTAACCCATGTATTGCTTTGTCGAATAAGCAATCCTTGTGCCATCCGCGTTCTTGGATCGCAACACCACATTGAGCGAGCCAGATAATAAGCGACTGTCAGTAGAAAACTGAAAAAGGTAATCTAACTGACGAATTTCTCTGGGAGAGTATTTCACACAATTAGTAGATAATGCGTATATTTTTGGTTTGTGATCCCTTTGAATAGAACAGTTTCTGCCTTCTACTAAACGTTGAATATGTCTGATAGCAAGAAAAATAATCATCAACTAGTTACCAAAAAAGCTATAGCGTGTCTCAGCCGGTCATAGTTTCTGAGAGAGAAAAGGCGAGTGGTTGCAATACTCCATCCACATATTGATGTAGGACAGCCTCAACGACAGAATTTGAGGCGTCTATGGATATGGACGAGATTGGGTTGGGTTGTATGTGGTTCAGAACGGTAATTATAGCAAGGGTGCTCTTGATTTTCTCAAAGGTTTCAATTGATCGTTTCTCTAGTATCAGTTTGTCATCCTTCGAACACAAAAGGTTGGTTAATGGTAATATGGTGGCAGCACCGTCCGGAATGAAACGTCGGTAAAAAATTTACCATTTCCAAGAACCGGCGAAGTTGCTTCTTGGAATTTGGAGGTGGAAAATCAACGATTACCTTTACCCTGTCAAGTGATTGGGTGATACCAAGAGAGTCAAGAGCGTGACCTAAAAATTTCATGCCTGACTGTTCGAACGAACAGTTGGTGGAGTTTAAGACAATACCATGGTCTTGTAATCGTTCAAAAATCAACCGAAGATGATTTAAATAGTCTTGGTGATTGTCACTTACAATAAATGCTATTCAGGTGGGCGGAAACAGAATAAAAATCGCCAAGTACCTGATGAGTAAACCGTTGGAACGTTTGAGTTGCGTTTCACAACCCAGATGGCATGCAAATAAACTCAAAAAAACCGAATGGAATTGGGATTACAGCCTTTTCATTGTCATCTGGTTCAACGGGAATGTGCTGGTAAGCAGGAACGGTATCTGGGGGGGGAAGGAGGGGGGAAGCACTTGTTTATCGTGCAGAATCGCAGTGACACCATGAATGTGAGGCAACAGATATCGGTCCGGCACTATCACGTTATTCAACGTTCGACAGTCACTACACGGTCGCCAATCGTTGTCGTTCTTAGGCACCATGTACAGTGGTGATGTGTACTCACTCTTTGACGGTCGAATAATACCGAGTTGCAGCATGTGTTGAAATCCGTCTGTCGACGGTTGCAACTTTTGGACGTTAAGACGTGAAAGACGGGCATACACTGGCGGGCCATTCGTAAAAATATGGTGAGTGACCTTCAGTTTGAGTTCTGCGTCACTGAAATTCGGCTGCGTAAGGTTCGGAAACTGGTTCAAGAGTTGATTATACTCATTTTGTCGACTTTGTGGTAGATGAACTGGGCTGATCACCAGACCAGAGGCGTGAAAACGCTTGACTGTTTGGTAACAGCATCAATCAGTAGGTGGTACTTCAGATCCAGCAGGAGGTTGGAACGCAAGAGGACGTCAGCGCCAATGATAGCTCTAGGAACGTCAGCCATTGTGAATATTCACGGGAATGAACGTCGAATTCCAATGTTTAACGTCAAAGACTTTTGTCCATATGTATTGATTACCTGTGGTGATTGTCATTAAACCTATTTTTCATTACTGTTGTTTTATTAGATTGTTAACAATAAGGTATACAATTGCGCTCGAGAGATAAATTACCCGCTTCGCCTAGTCCGTTCGTTATTACTATTGCGTCGAAATTAGCTGTGGGGTTAAGCCAAGTTAACTACTGCATTTCTGTATTTCCGGGACCATGACAATTAGCGTCGCGGACTTCTGTACTATCTTACAACGGATTCCTGTCCACTTGTAACTCTGAATATTCATAATTCTTCGAGAGGAATCAAAGATTCTTTAGAACGCTTCGAAATATGGTGTCTGACAGAGAAAGAGTTGAAGGCAGGGAATAAAGCCGCTCACTACCTTACCGTAATTGGCGTAGATGCGTACAGCGTGGTGAAAAAATCTGTTATTTCCTAATTCATCGATTTCCCTTTCCAACGAATCCTTGAGGGAACTGCTGCTTTCACGTCTAACCTGTAAATTTCGAAGCAGCTGAACCAGCTAAATTTCATATGCTCGTAAAAAAAGAAAGCCAGGATATCAGATGGTTCATCCTCGAAATCCAGACTCAAACAGTTCGGTGTAATTTCGAAGACCAATTACAAACACATCTTCGTGACCGTTTGATCGCTGGAATCAGTATGCGGGATCTGCAACAAAAGCTTTTACTGCTTCCGAATTCCACTATTTAGCCAAGTATAACATTATGCAAACAGTATCGAGATGTCAAGGCTGCAGTGAAAGATGAACCGATGATTTTACACAACAATGTGAGATTATCAGAACGTCAACAAATGCGGTGGTCCGAAATACAACTGATAACAAACTACCTGCACCTGATTCAAATGCTACCCGATGGTGGAACAGTTGTAGGTCATGTGATAGCAAACATTCTCGGTTGACTTGCCGATTTCGTAACGCTAAGTGTCACAAATGTAGTAAAACCGGCCACATTCAATCCGTTTGTCACAAGTCAGTCTTCTTTCAAACATTCCAATGGTGACGATGACAACTTGAGTTCCGACTTTCATTCCATTGCTGTTGTCGTTAATTTTGTTGACTCTACCAGTCACATTAAACGGATCTGTTTAGCGAATAATTGTATTGAACATTCGTTCATTGTGGCCGATCATTCATTCCCGTTGATTTCGTAAAGTGCCTGAAGACGGTAACTATAAAACCTTCTGAAGTTTCCGTGAAGAGTATCACTGGACACGCTTTGGCAATTCTTGGTTCTTGTCAAATCACACTTTATGATGTTTAGTATGGTGTTAACAATTGCCACTGTTTGGTTATTTATCGTGGCCCATTGATCGTTGGTTTAAAAAATATGAAACTTTGGACACTTCTGCTTCATTGTTTTTGGATGCACGTAAATCACAAATGCGCAATTTACTCCTTCAGTGTTCGAAAGTTTCTGGTGGTATGCGTATTAAACCAGTTTCGCTCGAACCCAAAAGCAAACCGATCTTCATGAAGCGACGGATAGGGTTAGGTGAATCTGTCGGAATATGGTGGAGAAAAGGATATTAACGCCTTGGCAACCTTCGGGTTGGGCTATGCCCATTGTGACTTCGCTTAAACGTGACAGTAAAAGACCTCGAATTTGCGGTGGTTACCGACTCACGTTCAACAGATTTCTTTTGCAGAGAAGTTATGCTACTGTTCAACCAGAGGACACTCTGCATCAATTTTATAGCTCAAAATATTTTCCTAAGCTCTGTTTGAAGGACATTTTCCTACAGATTCCATTCGACGAAGCTTCCAGTGCTTTGACAACCATCAGTACTCCTTTCGGATTGTTTCCGTATAATTTTCTGCTCTTTAGATTGAATGTATCACCTGTTATAGTTCAAGATGTTATGAACATTACTGTCAATCTGGAAGGTGTTTCCGTTTATCAGGATGATAGTATTGTACATGTGCCAACCATGCCTATCCATGTTGAACGATTGTATGCTCTACTCGAAAGGTTTTGCTCCCTAAACGTTGCTGTTAATTCTCCCATTTCTGATACGTTCAAGTTCTCATGTTTAGGATTTCTCGTTGATGAAAATGGTTATCGTCCTGATCCTGATCGTTCTTCACTCCTATCCAGGGCATCTCCTGCAAAAACTTTAATGGGTTCTGCTCAGTATTCGTCTCGATTCATCTTCAATTTTGCTGATTAGGCAAAACCTTTATTTTATATTCTTCCTCAAAAAAATGTCGTTTGGTCTGATTTACATGAACGAACTCTCCGAGTTCTGTTGAAGTTTCTGTCTTCCGATGCGGTATTACGCACGTTCTCTCCAAAGTAAACATTAACATTATCTACTGATGCGTCACCAACGGGTACTGGAGCTGTGCTAGAACAAGAGGACTATTCCGTAATTTGCATTTCAAGACGCCTCAGTTCAACAGAGCGTGGATATGTACAAAAACAGATGGAGGTACTGGCGGTTTACGGGGCGATCACCAGAGTTCACAAATAGTTATTGGGTACTCATTTCACCATAGTTACTGATCCTGAAGCTCTTAAATTCATTTGTAATCCCAACAAATTCCTTGCTAAACCTTCTGCGACCATGATTCAGCGATGGAGTATTGTTTTGACTACGTACTGTTATAACCTCCAGTACCACAGTGCAAAATTCACTGCTAATGTTGGCTATTTATCTCGGTATGTTGACTCCGGAGAGAGTGGTGATTCAGACTGTTTACTAACTCAACCACTCCCAGTTTCTCGTTCTGATGTGATTCGTCACACTCGAAAACACTACCACATTATTTTACTTAAATACGTACTGGTTAGAACGGTGGCGTCCGACGAAGATGTCCTGAATTCTGAAAACGTCGAGATGAACTCTCCGTTATTTTCGTTGGATTACTGTCTTGGTCATAGAACTGTTATTCCTCCAACATTACGATCCGTGATACCAGCTGACTTCACTCCGGGTATTTGGGAATTGAAAAGATGAAATCATTGACTCGTCTGACTTGCTGGTGGCCAGAAGTGAATGCTGACTTATGTAACATTTCTGAAGGTTGTGCTCAATATGTGCACAAAGCACAACTGCTACCATCGAAATGGACACCTTCGTCAATGACTTGTGAAACCTGGTAACAAATACATGTTGACTGTTTTGGTCCAGTCCTGGATGAAAAATATGCTTCGGCCATTCTTTTTTGTATTTGCATCGGTTGGGAGTTTAATCTACGTCGTCGTCCGCTGCGGACTTCAGGTTGATTAAATCGCGAAAAATGTTTAGTCGGGAAGAAGTGCGATGTATTTCGACCACTAACAATGGCAGTTATTTCACTGCACAAAATTTTGAAGACTGGCTGACGTCTGCTCAATGTACCGAGACATCCTCAATCCAATGGTACTGCTGAAAATTTTGTGCCTATTCTGGAAACTGCCAAGAATTCTACCAAATCATCTAATTTTGAAGAATTGGAGAATCGTATGGAAAACTTCTTGATGAAATGTCGAAATTGTGACTACTCAACAGTTGACGGCAGTCCAGGTATTCCCAACCACAATGCTTAGTTTGAAATCAGCTGAAGTTGTGTATCATTGTGGCAATGACCCTCGATCATCTCGAGGAATTGTGCTCAATAACCTGGGTACTCGAGTGTGCCGCAAACTCAATTTAGATGATGCTTCTGTCCATTGTAGACACATCGATCAACTTGTCTATAATTTACCTCTTTCTACCTCTGCAGTGTATGTTACTAATACCGATGTTTCTAAGTCTATTCCAGGCTCAAGTCCTTCAACTCCTTGAGAACGAACCACCACAGTTGCCACTGTTTGAACGCTTCAGAAATAAACAATGCAGAAACTATAACAGTCTTGACTCTTATTTAAGGTGTGGCGGACGTGATTATTGTCGTTAAACCTATTTCTCACTACTGTTGTTTTGTTATATTGTTGACAACAAGCTGTACAACTGCGCTCGAAAGATGAATACCCAATTTGTTTAGCCCACGTGTTATTATTACTGTGTCGAATCTAGTTCTGGGGTTGAGTTAAGTTAATTGCTTCATTTCTGTATTTCTGGAACCATCACACTACCACACTGTAGGCGGCGGTCAAGACAAGTTTCTCGTTTACTTGCATCTTCTCACGTGGAGTGGGTAGTATGACGTTAAGCGCTGCTCCGGAGTCTATCAAAAATATTCGATTGATGGTGCGGTCTCTGATTAACACATGGCGACAAGATGATGCAGTCGTCGTCATTACCCACTGGTCTGACTGTTTCCACCGGCATTGTGGAGTGCACTTAGAAGGCTTGATTCAGAACCTGGTGTGATACCAACAGTCGTTACGGCGACGACTGTTAGAACGCTGTCTTACGTGCTAGCGAGCACGTAGAACGGTGACAATTGTGACTACGTTCTCACGATGCTTGGTTCAACTGAAGCTTTTCCAAATTGCTGTTTAGCAGCTCGATTTAATGACAAAGAACGTGCGTTAAGGAATCTTATGCTATTGTAGCAACCGAACTGACCTACGGGGTGTTGGGAGTATTCATGATCTCGTCAGCGAGGTCAGCTAACTCCTGCAAACGCATCTTCTCGCGTTAGAGTAGGATGGTGTGGACGAAAGTTGAAAGACCCTGTAGTAGTTGGCGAAATAATGCAACGTCCATGGACCGTCTGTCCAATAACTGTAACAAACGTCTCAGAGGCTGGGATGGCTTTCGAACGCCGAGTTCTTCGCCACTCATCAGTTGTTCGAGTTGCCTCTGTTCAGATTCTGTGGTGCGCTTCAGTAATGTAGGTTTGAGAGGTTCATAAGGCTCTGACGGATGCCGATTCATAATGACATCTCTAGCCTCTTGTACAACTTCGATGAGTAACGCCGAGAAGACGTGAGAAAACATAGTTTGGGAATTTGTAACACGTCTAGTCTAAAACTGAACTTCAGCAAGCCTAAATGAAACAGAAGGGTCATTGTTCCAAAATGTAAGAAGGTGCACACCAATAAGACTAACCGAACTATTGGCCAGTTGAGTGTCACTGGACATTATCAGTAGGAAATACGGTCAATGAGGGAATGGACAAAAAATATAGAATGTTGGAATGTTCAGAATCGAAATGAGTAAAGTGTAAAAACGAACCTAATGTGAGAAATGTATGTTCGATTGTGTAGAGTTCAAAACTGATTTGATGTGTTACAAAATAAACGGATGAACGGGTCACATCGGGAGATCACAGCTGAGTATTAAGGCGTATGATACGAATAGGCATAAACGAGGAAATCACTAAAAATAGACAAGCCAGGAGACTCGCGTACAATACACAACAATGCCCCGGGGGATAACAGTGTGAATAACAATATCCAGGCCTATGCTGTGTGTCGGCAATATTGCAGGGACAGGATCATGTGGATGCGATGTGGAGCTGTACAGTTGTGGTGCGGTTCACGTGTTCGTGTCCGTTCCTGACTTGTTCATCGTCCGACAAGTGGCGTTAGTCGTGTTCTGTCTCTGCCACTTTTGTCGCCTGCTTGTGTGTGCGTCACATGCCGGTAAGGTAACGCGCGACTGAAGTTGGCTCAGTCGGTTCGAGCGTGTGAACCTGCATGTGACCTTGGCCTTCGCAGTGTTGAGGAGAAAGGAGTCTGTCTGTCGGGTGAGTGGGGGGGGGAACACCTGGCGGAGCCAGTTGACATTGGACGGCGAATCACGTGCTGGCCTGTGGGGCGCGTGATATGTGTGTCTGTGACCTTGAGAGTAGGCCAAGTGTATATGGGCGAGCGAGACAGTTAACATGTCGTCTCCTGACTACGTAGACTACATAGACGTGGGACGAGTGTATAGCCAGGATTGAGCCATTTGGTTTGGCGCAGGGTACTGGCCGGTTGCATCAGCAAATCATGATCGGGGAACCTGTTTATTACCCGAACGCTAACGTGTTCGAGTGTTCTGATATGATAATTCCGTCGTGTCTAATGTGATCTCGGTGGCGCAGCGGTCAACACGGTTGCCTCATGAAAATGTAGCCAGAGTTCTAACCCCAGCCGTGGCAAGGATATGCACTACTGACGAGCCCTAACGAGCGCGAAACTCGAGTCTAATGCTTCTTTTCGAAAGAGGTTGGCTGGAAAGTCTATCCGAATGCGAAGGCCGCAGTCAAATATGACTGATGCACAACGTGAAACAAGTGAATTCATTTAATCCCCGCTGATTATTGACCGTATTCTAAGCATATCGCTGCCTACTCGATGGAAACTTTTTTTGAGTGCACGTGCGCACACTCAGGTTGTCAAATGTTTAACGACGGTGTACTTTGTCTACAATAATTTCCTTGTCGGCAACCCTTGTCCGATAGGAAAAGCACCCAACTATCCTCGGATTATTTACCAAAGGCGCTGAATTCTTAGTTATGCTAGTCCTGATAAAATTCCGTTTATTCTCCATGCAGCTGACTCAGTCTTTCTGTCTAATGCAGACTGAACTAAGTAGGCTAGATGACAACGTCGGCCTGAATGAACTCTACTTCGCAGCTTCAAGGTGCAAAGTTCTGTCTCAAGGCCGAGCCATTTCGACTTCTACACTTTCCAGCAAAGTAATCAGGGTATCGTCAGCTGATCAAAGTCGAATACAGTTGAGTCAGTAAATCTAAGAAAGGAACGTATTGTTTTCGTCTTCATTGGACACCTGTGCCTTTGAGAACGACTTCTAACTCACTTTGTAAGAAGGTTGACTCATGTTATGGGATATCGACGTTTCGTTTAATCTCTTTAGCCTCTAAGTTAAAGTGATCAATTCAGACAATTTAATATGACGCAATGGACGACCTACCGGACAGATAAAATTTTATGGATCAGAGGTTCATTAACAGGCAAGACATACAGTCTAAGTCAATAACTTTTGCGGGTACAAAGGTGGTATTCCATGGGTGTTCGATAACACCTCAGTGGTTACCGAAAGTTTCTGGTTTGCAGTAAGTAACAATACAATGAATGAACTGACTGGGTTCTCCTTATGGTTGGTCATTTGGGTATGCTTTGCAATTGAGGATGATGGGTTAAGTTGGTTTTCGTGAGCCTTGTTGATACCTCGCTCCACCAAGTTGTTCAGCCACTTGCAGATATGTTCATATTTGAACAGAGAAGTCAGAAACAGTTTTATGCACAATGTATCTCTAGATCACGTTTCGTTGCATCTCATCAGGTACATACTACTGTCTGTGGGTTTATATAGCGAAATTCGATATGTTCATATATTTGCTGACGGAGGCACCACATTTTAACAATACACAATCGTGAAGAAATTCCCTCTAGATAATTCAATTCCGGCATTTACACATTTGAGAAGAATGCAGGTAAGTACAAGTGGCCGATTGAACCTGGTGAAGGTGAATGCAACAGGAACATTATTCACGAAACCATAGAATGGCGATAACGTATTGATCTATTCCAAGGACATGGATGGGGCAAATATTGTTTATCCTAAAGACAAATACATTTCAACACGACAACAAACAAATCCACTAATTTGCATAGAACACTTGTCCAAGAACGTCCCGATTGCCAAGGTTGCCAGTGCTCAGTTCCCGAATGTACCGAGTACTATTTCAGGCCAAGTTGCATTCCAGTGCTGCTTGTATTTTTCCCGCAGCTACTTCAGTGCCACAATTCATACCCCTGTCTCACTAGTGAATTGTAGTAGTGCTTGTCCTCATTACAACACTACATGGGTGAAACAGTCAAGGAAGTCGGAAGGCCAACATGCAGCTGCATAGTAAATCACAGCGGTCATGGCGTAAAACAGTTGATAAGTTGGTCGGTATTAAATTTTGCAAACAGACTAGGAGTGTAAAACATGTTTGGAATAAGAATTACGGATTATTTATAAAGCAGGTCCGTCGTTGTGGCTATGGTCATAGCACCTGTAGAGTTTTAAAGGTTTTCTTTGTTAACACAAATGTGGTCCTACAGAATGGATGTTGATCGTTTCTACTGTAGATGAGCGCGTTTTTCTGTGATCTTTGGTAAGCGTTTGTGGTATTTTACAAATAATCGAAGGCATTTGCTGACCGTCGATTGAGTGTGCACTCTATATTAGGTGCTCCAAGATCCCACTGTTGAAGGATGTGACAGCACCATTACTGAGGGATTTTGGGCATTGCTCAGTGATGCGTTTAGATAATTTTCTGGTTGTGTGTCCAGTATGCCTGTCATCATAAATGTAGGTGAACTAATAAAGAACACGTGTTTTAGGTTGACGAGGTAGTTTATTCTTGACTTACTGAACAATGGTCAGCAGAGTGTTCTGAGTTAAACACAGAGAGGTTGCTAAGTAAGCCTTTTCTATAAGCTTCAATAGACAGTGTTTTAGTATTTCGAAGTCCTTGTTCTCTTTAAAGAGGATTGTTTGGAAGGCAGTATTTTTTGGGACAGTCATGGCTTGACCAGGATCATACGTTCCTTCATGTACAGAATAATGACATATTCTCGGCAACTGTTTTCTCGTAGCGTCCATTGAATTAGTTTTAGTTCTTTCTCTGGTTTACTTGGGCTGCGGTTCGCTGCTATTCTGTATGCCATGCAATTTGCCAAATTTCTTTTGTGTTTGAGAGGGACAAAGCTTGCGACTATAGTATAACATTGAGAAAAGTCATTTTTTCATTAATTTTTACTTGGGAGGTAAATTCCATAGTTGCATGACAAGTGTTGAATCTTTTGTAAGATAACCGATGAGACAAATGCTTGGTTAAAAATTACAATAGTATCGTTCACGTACCGTTTATAAAACATTAGATTGAACATCGTATCATTTAGACGAACACTTTCAAGTTTGGACATGGAAATATCTGTGAGGAAAAGGTCAAATAATGATCCTATCGATATATCGTCTGTTTGTCTGAAGTAGCATCTATTAAAAAGGAACCGCATCTAAAAAGTATAACGGGGAATGAGCATTTTTCTATTACATACGTCCATATCTTTAATGAAATTCACAAATTCAACTATATCCTTTAGTCTGTGCACACACGTTTCTTTTCTTATAGGTTACAACAGTTTAGAAAACCACTGTGTAACTTCGTGATAAGGATAATCCGATATATCAGTAAGTAGTCTCAGTAGTGCGAGCCTCGCGGGCTACTCACTTTTTTTTTACACAGAACTGTAGAAAAAACCATCTAGTACTATTGACCACCTTCACAGTATTTGTTAATTTACAGGTGAGTGAAACAGACACGTATGTTAGCCATTTGGTGCTCCTAGATTTCTGCTGCCTTTACGTACCCCCAGTCCTAATGTTGTCGGAGTACATATGTGGAAAGATGATCAGTCTAATGCACTTGTGGACACAGCTTAAAACCTTCCATCAGAAAAGTAATTTCTAAGCAAGGCTGGAACTGCAATAAGTCTTTAGAAAGCACTTTCATCCATAAAATTGTATTTGAATGCGGCTGTGTCTGATCGATTGTAGGGACACAGAACAAAATTGTCATCTACCCTATTGACCGAGCTCTTAAAGTGATGGGGGGTGGGAGTTAACTAAATTCGGCACCACATCTTTCGGCAAACAGTACTCCAGATGATGCGTCAACCGGGCAACGCTAACGAGAAGCAGACCAGTAGACGACTTACATAGTACGAATGGCTAACACCAGAGTAAGCATGTATTGACCCATCAACAGTCTGCACATCTCAAACCTTTACTATTTCCGATTGTCAATGTTATTACTTTACTGGAAAGAGTTCGTGAAAATAACAGTTTACGAAAACACAGACATTTCTAATGTGCTTACTACTGTCTACCTTAATGAACGACTTGGTAACGGTAAAAATATACCAGCCTGGGGCGCATTTGATAAATCAGATGATCAACACAGAATGTTGCCATTAAAACCGCAAAGTTTTGTGTTGTTAAATATTTTATAACGATTAACTGGCCTTACTTTCAGATAAAGATAGTTAGATATACTCGTCTTGAGCCAAATCACATACTCGGTCCGTTCAAAGCCCGCTAAGCCTAGCTGTACTTTGTACTAGTAAACTCCAAACCGAGATTGACTTTGTCCAATTGAACCGATGTAATGTCAGTGCGTAACATCAGTCGTCTTGCTTGTTCAGCTACCATCAATAATCGTACAACGGGTGAGTTATGTATATACACCATCCTCTCTATGAGTGCATTCCACGAGAAGACGAAATTTCAATTTTATTCGGAGGCCATCCTTACTTGAATAAACCAGGTGATTCATGAAGTACAAAGTCAATCACTTACGGTTATCCGTTGATGACTTTATTCGGTTAAATTCAAGTGCATTAGTTTTCGAATGAAAGTCATCACAGGACTGTGATTGATTGCATATTGTAGTGCTGATTTTAGACCTCGGGAGCACTACACATAAGCTGGTGTCTCCGACCTCAGACTCACCTCTGGACTCCTTTTACGATCAACCGCTAGTGATCACCACCTGATAGGTATCTGGAAATGTAGTCCATTGTGAAGCCAAACGCCAGACAAGAAATGGCTTCCGAATAGTCCATGATCTAACGCAATATGTCTGATGTGTTCAGTGTCGTTAACTAGAGTGGCATTCACCTGCAACTATTGCTGAAGAGTTTAGTTAACTCACACCACACTTCCCGAAACACACCGTGATCATAGTGGTGGGTATACTCAGTTATCAATTTGTAAAACAATAAACGACGTCTGAAACGTCTGCCTAAGATAGACAAACATTTCTGTTGTCGCTTTGCTGAGGCTTATTGCCCTGTATGTACCCAAAAAGATATCTTTTGTATCTTGCCTCCAAACTCTTGTAAAACTTCGGCATCCAAAGACTAACTAGTATGCCGCATTCGGTGATAAGGAAACTAACTGGACATTGCTGAAGTCAGCAGTCGTGTGAAAGGTAGTTATCTAACAGCAGTATCACCATCCTTTGTTTTCATCCTCTCAATAGTACTTTGTTACTTAGGATTATCAGTCAAGTCCGGAGCATTTTACTCATTACTTAAGTCGTGTTGTACTGGAGTTTTAACCTAGAGGCAGCGATCAAATGCACCTTCTTCTAATCACCGCTGGTTTCCTCTTCTCGTCAGTAATACTGCAGCACAGCATTAATTTCGACCACTGCTTGAGCACATCAGTCTATAGTACTGCTTCTTTTTTGTATCCAAACTCTTATTTTGACAGTTTAAAGTGTGTGTACCATAACTGATAGTACCGTCCAATATCAAGTTTCGAAACCTGTATAACTAACGCTGATGGATTAACTTGGGGAAAAACGCACACCGACACACCGTCGTCTTTGGAATTCAAACAACACTAATGTGCAAACTTCTCCGTCCTCAGTAGTTGCAGCTAACTCTGCCGTAGGATTCCTGCTATAGGTAGACTGGCTTTAATAAACCAGCTTCACATCCGTCCGTTTTCTGTAACGTGTTAAATCTTGTTACCACATGATCTCTTCCATTCACTGTTGATACCATTACTCCGCTGACCTCTCAACGCCGTCTTATTGATTGTACCTAATACGAATGACTTACTGCTGGTTGACCACGTTGTTATAAGCCCGGCACTGCTCCAGCTGGTTCACTCCATCTGGGA
>LUCH01004172.1:29661-40500 GCA_013368495.1 Paragonimus heterotremus | reverse complement strand
CTAAGAATTTGTGAGCTGTGAACGATCATTGAGATTTTAAACGAAGATGTGATATTGACACCGTGGCCTGCTGTCGGTAAGCGCCTTACAATGAATGAAGTGGTTGACAGTTGCACAGACTCAACTGCCAGTGATTGACACTCAGCTAGGACGAAACGCCATCCGAGGTAGTTGAAACGTAGAATTAGACATCTTCCTCGAAACGTTGTTATTCTCATTTCACTTGCCAATAACATGTTAATCGCGACGCCCAAAATGTTTGACTTCACTCGTATTAAGTTTGATGCGGATGTCTTACATTCGATAGATCTCTTAAAATGTATCTTTCAAACGCTGGCCTATTCTGAGTACTTTCACTTTCAGATATTCCATAGATGCTTCAGTACGAAACCTTAAGGACAGAAGCGTAAATATTACTATGTCATGTTCACATTATCTTCCGAATGAACAGTTGCATTAAATACTTCCTCAATTCTGACGATAACGCTGGTCCCCGTCAAGATTCATAGACTCGTAATATCGCATTTGGAAACAGACTGATCAGTCCGTTTGCAGCTTAGTTTGCCGATAAGCTTTAATCTAGCAGTTTCAGTAGCTTCAATGCAAGTATGATGCTGGCATTCAGTCTTGAAGTACTGTGTGGAGACGAAATAATGAGTTCAATCTCGTGAAATGTAGTGAGCGTTGATTTTATTTACGAACAAACTGAGTTCTTTTACTTTGAAATATTGGAACAGTATCTCATTTTCTCACAGATGAATCAAACCAATTACTAGTCAACTCGTTCTTCTAACACACTATCCAAGATAAGTTTCGGTTCTGATGTACTTACGTTCACCTTGTAAACATAAACATCCACTTCATCCCTACTACACCGCAGTAGAAACTAATTGTCAGGCCTTTCGTTAATTTCTCACCAGAATACTTTCCACCGTCCAGAATGAGGCTTTTGATCAGCAGGCAACAGTACAATAACCCGGTCTGTTAGCAACTGAAAATATTCCCCATGATCATGGGTCTGATATACTTTTGGAACTTTGTGAAGCCACTTCATCAGACACTTTTAAAGATTAGTCATGGAGACTGACGAAATGAACAGAACTGTTTTCGATAAATCCTCATCTTAGGCTGGTACAATTATATACCAAATGGATTGAAAGTGAAGGCAAGGCAATTGGGTAAATCAAAAACACGACTTCGTTGTGGTTATGCTCACAAGCGAGGTAGGTTTTAGATAGTCTGTGTTAAATGGGATGAGTTGGAAGGAAGGGGTCAAATTGTTGTGTAGGTTTGCGTGTACGTGTTTCACCATATTAATCTCAAGGTGTGAACGAACTATTTTCTAATATACAAATCCAGTTGGCGTAATCGGATTGTGAACGTCTCGGATATAGACATGATACGCGACTTGAACTTTCGTAACGCGAAGACCGGGACACGGTAGACGAAACCAAACGCTCTCTCCGTGTCTGCGAGTTGGTCATAATCAACTGGTATTGTGATCTAAGAACGCGAATAGCACAAGGGTTGTTTAGTTGAGAAAGCAACACACGGGTTAAACGCTTAAACAGGACCACAAACAAAAACATTCATTTGCATACAGTATTCGGTCCAGATTTCCCCGGTTGCCACAGACGCCAGACGTAGCAAGGACCATTTTGGACGATGCCGCACTCCGATATTTCTTCCCGTATTTTTCCTGCGGCTACTCCGATGTAAAAATATATGCTCTGGTTTTACTACTGAATAACAGTCGTGTGGGTAGTATATTACGTTCGCCCATCTTCACTGCACTAGGTGAGCCAGAATGGATGAGTTAATGTTCTTCGTTGCTCCGAAGCAACTCCATACCGGGCAACGTTCACGAATTCTTCCTGATAAACGCTTAGTGGTATGACCAGTATGTGCTGAACCACAGGAACAGTCACATGAATGAGACAGCATCGTTAGGCATATTATCTTTCAGATTAAGTAGCACCGTCCTCTTTGAATGAAACGTTACGACAGAGTTGAAAGTTATTTTGCAACTGAAATTTCAACAGCTATCCGGTATTGTCCGTAAATTTTGTGCACCCAAGTCAGTTCTTGTTTAGTTTGTATTATTTCATAAGTATTGGCACGAACTGAGATAAACCTTGGGTTAAGGGGTTCATCGGATTCAAAATTATTACATACTCGTCAATAGATCATGTTTTGCTGGTCGCGCGGTCCACGCTGCCACAACCCCTTACGTTCTTTGACCAGCATTACCCACCAAACCTGACAGTGACCGAGATTAGATGATGACAAGGGATGTCTCTTCCGCTCGGTTAGATCGTCGCCACTCGACCTCTGAGTGGAGGTAAAGTATGTTCTGAGCTATAACTTAGCCTATATACATATGAACATCACATTCATACCTACAGGTTTACCCGTGGAGAACGCTGTTCAACGATCAGTTTGTGAGTGTGTTACCGTAGATCTACAAATAAAGGCCTCCCACAGGATCATTTTTAGGGCCGGCTGAACAGACCGTAGGCTAGCTTCCCGTCTCGAGTGTGGGCGACAAATTGATTTATCAGAGCGGTCTAAAGAGTGTTCACGAAAGATTTCATGTACTGTAGTGATAAATCTTGAGGTCAATGTGCAACTGAGCTGCTCGTGATCTGTTAAGATATTAGTAATATCTCTCCTTTTAGGTGAGAGGATGAGGACAAGTTGAAGTTCAAAAATATATCCCTCGAATGGTTCTAAAGAGGTCGCCCCCACTGTGGGCTCAACCGATGCAGAAGTCTCGCACATCATAGAGCATTTATCCCACAACAATACCTCTCCTTGGGAGTTTCCTCCTGAGGAGACCATAGTACAAATTAGAGGTTGTCAACGCTGTGGGACTTCCATTAGTACCCTCTCACATGATTCAGACCTTATCAATACGACCTCACGAGCTTCCATTTGTCCGTACAACGACCGTATTCACTCGTCCTTCTTGTTCTTGAATTTCCCCATGGATTCGATGTACTGTTTGAGCTTATCCACAGCTCGGAAAGAACTTAAATGTACACGTTTTGCGCTTCACTCAGTATGTCAGTAGTATCTTTGCCTCCGTAATCAACATCCGCTTTTTCTCTTTTTGGATGTTGAACTCTGAAGTGTTAGTCAATGTTCATGTGGTAGACGTTGCATCTTATACTACGGTAATTTCCATGTCGTTCCTCCAAATTTCTGAAGTTGAAGATTGACTCATCTATCAGCTGATCGTCAACTGGTTCGATGGTTGTACGTCAATAGCAGGATGAGCGGATGAAGGTTTACATGAAGAGGCGGGTTAGTAAGCTAGATCGTTTGAGTGACCGGCGTTCATCATCCAATGAGCTACGTTTATCGAGATGCCATATTAGTACAAAGTAACGGTCAGTACACGTCCGTTAAGATTCAGCAAGTCTAGGAGAGGGTAAAGCAATTGATAGAAAATGTGTTTATTGAATTTACACTAACTGAGTGCTGCCGAAACCGCCTTGGCCGTTTTGTTCCAACAGCGTATGTGTACAACGTGAGTTCATCAGTGTGTCAAACAAAATATCTGTTTGGTTGCAGATCGCTTGTGTGTGTTTGCCGCTTCTAGTGTACACTTTTGTCATTGTCGCCACCATAAATCACATTTGTTTCATCTTCTAAGGTTGTGAGTTGCACTGTCTCACTTGCCAAGGAGTGACACTTAGCGAGAACGAAACACCGCTTTATCCATTGCCAGGCACTTATTGACAGCAGGTCACAGTGTCAGTATCGCATCTTCGTTTAAAATCTCGATGATCGCTCACATCTCACAAATTCTCAAGTACATTGAAGCATTGGTGATCAGTCATCGATAGCCAGTCATATGCGCACAAAAACAACTGACTGTCAACTTTTTTTTACTGTGTTTATAATGGTGTGTACCAATAACAATCCAGCCTGATTTGTACTTTTGACCGTTTCACTTAAGTCTTGTTTGGTTTTGTTTTCGTGCTAGTCACACGTTTACGGCTGACGAGAGTGTGCGAAATGAATTCATATCGTAATTTGTGTCTTCTGACTATTCTATTCAAGTCTATAACACTTGCGAGATTTATCTTGGAAAATTACACAGTGACTATGTGGCATCGACACTATCGAAATTAAGTTTGCGCAGTACTATCCGAAAGAACCTGAACTCACTTATCCGTCGGAGTTGTCCAGTGAACACACATATCGGTGGAAACAAAATTCTGAGATATACCGGACTCCGTTACTGAAGGGTTGATGCCACAGCCTCTACTCTACCTGACGGTTATCACAAATGAAACTGTTACGAGAACATTAAGATTGACTCTGTTACGTGGAGAGGTGGTGTGAGCTATAGATAAATAACTGCATCCTAACACTAACTACATGTAACAAAAGAATGATACATAGTTGAGTATTAAGGTGTATAATACGAACAGGCATAAACGAAGAAATGATTAATAATAGACAAGCCAGCAGACTCACGTGCAATATACCCGAGTGATAGCAGGATAACAGGGACAGGATCACGTGGATGCGATGTGGAGCCGCACAGTTGTGGTGCGGTACACGTACTCGTGTCTCATCGCTTTGCCCTTTGCTGACTTGTTCACCGTCCGACACGTGGCGTCAGTCATGTTCTGTCTGCAATTTTAGTCGCCTTCATGTTTGTGCATCACATGCTTGTAAGCTAACGCGCGAGTGAAGTTGGCCCAATCGATGCGGGCGTGTGTGCGTGCTGCCTGTGACCTTAGCCCTCGCGTTGTTGAGGGAAAAAGGAATCAGTCTGTCGGGTGGGTGGAAGTAAAATGTGCCTAGCATAGCCTGTGTACGCAGAGTATGTGGCGTGTGGTACATCACGCGCTGGCCTGTTGAGCCCTTGTTGTGTGTTTGTGACCTTGAGAGTAGGACAGGGATATATGTGTGAGCGAGACAGTTAACGTGATCTGCTGACCAGATATGGGACGAATATATGGCTAGGATTGAGCCATCTGGTTTGGCGCAGAGTACTGAACCATTACACACCAATCACGAGGCACGTTTCGGTTTTCCAAACCGTCTAAAGGACTTTCGTCAGTTCTGATATCAACCTTCCCCATCATCGTTGAAAGTATAAGGGGAGGGGAGGTTTGCTTCAAGAGCTCCACTAACAAGCTCCAGAGTCACTTCTGTCTCAGACTGAGAGCCATTTGGAACGCAGTAACTGACCACTCGGGTTCCGTATACCGCATGGACAGGTTGAGGCCAGCTGAACTGTTCCTCAAAAGGTTTAGCCTACCTGGCATTGGGCGCGACTGGCTGGTGATAAGTGAACCATCTTTTTCAAATATCGGGAACATTGCCCATATTAGTGAACGAACTGTCCAGTTCGAGTCAGGTGAGAGAACCTAACGAACACGGGGAACATATCGCAACAGATATGACGGTTTACGTCGGATGAGTGTGTTCTGGAGGAACTGTGCAGTTATGACAGAACGTCAATGAACCTTATGAACAAGCGTCGTTGGATTCCACTTGACGGTGAATATGAGGACGGCGATCGACAACTTAAACGGAAGCTGACCAAAAGCGTGTGCAAAAATCGTGAGCAACACTTGACCGAACAGTCGCAAGGGCTGGAATGGGCCTTGTTATCTCGGAATGGCAGACGGCTATTTTCCCTGATTGGTAGTTGTACTGGCCGTCGACTCGGTGTAAATGAGACCATATGTGAAACTACTGTAGTACAATCTCACTAAATAAACTATCACTCTAGCGTTAGATCGTTGAAGCAGCAGCGGAATTCTGCTCGTTTGACATTCAACCAACCCTTATTTAACATCTGAATGCACTCAGCTTAACCAAAACGCGGTGTGCGTATTAAAGCTTTCAAGCTCATGGAAATGAAATGGAGGCTGATCCTTCAAATCGCATGTCTATTAGAAGACTTAATGCACATCATCGTCATCATCATCATAGCAGAAGTGAACCTGATTAAAAGGTACTGTGGCTCGGGCCGCTACTCACCTTAACAGTGACGTGGAATAGTCTGGAAGAAAACGTTACTAAGAAGGTTGGAAATTATTAAAAGAAGACTAAGCGAAAGAACTAGAAATGGTATGGATACAAGCAGGTCATTGACTGCGACACATCGCCATCTCGTGACCACGTTGTTGGTTGACCACCACGCGGTTTTACCCATTTGTTGGTGGCCTCAGCGTATAATGTCCGGTACGGTAGACGGTCATCTGGCATACGAAGTACGTGACCTAACGGTTGTTAGTTATGCACCGTGATTAGTTGAATACCTGATCGCGCATTCCGAGCGTTCCGGAATACGCGTTGGCGAACTGCCGCGTTGCCAACGCGATCAGTCCACTTACTATGGGCTATTTGGTGCAGACAACGATGGTCAAACACAGCAAGCTTATTGATATCTTCCTTGCGAACAGACCACGTTTCTTAACTATAAAACAAAACAGAACGTACACAAGCATTATATACTCTTCCTTTCAGCGACAACTCAACGTCTGGCAGTCTGACGATGACAACGCATGCCTTGGCTATTCTCGCTGGTATCTCATCAGCAATATTACAACCTGACGAGATAGTGCTACCCAAATATGTGAAACTGTTCACAGCCTCAAGCGAATTACCTGCAATGGAGAAAGTAGGAGTGGAAATGTCCCAGTCTTGAAGCAACACTTTGCACTTTGAAGGTGCAAAGAACATTCCATACAAACCAGCCCGGTCGCTCAACCTGTCCAGCATGGTCTGCATGTTTTCGGTAGAGGGGCTAAGTAAAATAATCTCGTCCTCGTACTCCAGATCCCTTAATCTAGCGTCAGGAAGAAGCTCATCACCAGGCCCACTGTAATCTCAAAGTGCACCCTGATGAACACCACTAGAAGTGATGAACGCCCGAGACAGTTGTTCACGGCGTGCGCAGTGTAGTTATGTTAAACCTACCACAACCGCCTCAGTTTAACGGTTCTAGTTCTGAATGTTTGCATCACGTTTTCTCGGCGATGTTTAATTTCCGTTTCTTTTGTATCTTCACCCTGTCACTGTCCCCTGGCTATTTTTGCTCAAGCACACTTTCACGATTGCACAGTTTCCCAGTCGGCTTTTGAGAAACCAGAATAAATTCCGGTTAGTGTTCTTTGTGAAACATTGAACAGGTGAATACACGCTGAGGCATTTTCGGCTTTCACGTGGATCCTCACGAAGGTGCACTGAGTATGAGAACGGCGACTATTCCAACTGGTTGATGTGTATTTTGGTAACATACTGCTTCTATGGTGAAGATGTGTCATGCTGTGACAATATGACCAGTTATAGCGTCAGACTTCTGAATGAAAACCACTGAAGTGTCAGGATATAGCAACATAGTTTGTTGTGCCATGTGTTAATAAATAAACTGATCACTTAAAATTGGTTTGCATTAAAGACTTAATTTAGACCAAGTTGCAAATGTCAGAACTGATCATCATGAAAACGTCTCCAACTTGCATTTAGTTGAACGATACTTATAATATTTCTTCAATAGTGTAACACCACCTAGGCAGCAATCTGACGGTGAACATCCTGAACACAAATGTGTCGTGTACAATCTAGTTCAGATCGAATCAGCGACCTTACATAATCAAGCATCAAAGTGGTAATACAAAAAATTCATATTTTGTATTTTATATCCTTTCCTATCACAATAAATGTTATAGACAGCAATTACCACTAAACGTTCATGCTTAAAATGACATCGTTGATAAAGGTTGTGGGGATAGTAAAACTTGAGATATTTTCTGTAAGGCTCTAATCTTAGCATGTCCGCAGAATACCAGTTACATATATCACAAATTTTCAACCATTGGGACTACCAAAGGAACAGACTGGTCGACTTGTCCCACCAAACAGAAAATGAGTGGCCGGGAGGGAACACCTCCAAGCTACGCTCGCTTTGATACCCACCGTATTGAAAAAACTTCGCGCTCATCACAAACCACCGGACATTATCATTGTGATAATCACATTCCCCAGGGTTATACCGAACACAGTCTTCAGTTATGAACACATACATGATAACTGTTCCTCGTAGAAGGAAGGTCAACATTCATTTCACCAGATGGCTGTCATGACATGGCTAGTAAATAATCATAAGCACAGATCGGTCCATACTTTACTTCCTAGTAAAATTTGCACTTATTTCATGTTAACTATGGGGTTAGCATCTTCATCAACCACAACGTCGACCCCAGAAATGCTTTAGCTTATATTGTCCATCATATGTGCTTTCCTTTGGCTGATATCGTACCGCACATTATGATGACCACAAAGTTAACAATCGCCAACTTGCGACTCCACTTTGATTAAGTGAACCATATATCAGATAAAATGAATGCACTGGAATGAATGCCATTCTGATCAGATGGATTTTATCTGGCGCAACAATCGATGTAAGTGATGCGTGCCTGTGTTTGTGTGTACGTCTACGTGCTCTGTGTTCCACAGAAGTGACCATTGCTCAAGAATGGGTTATCTGTTGAAAGCACGTGATTTACATTGCATTTAGTAAGCTAATTGCCATTTGTTTCAGACACAATCAAGTCTCTTTCAAAAACTAAGCTGAATGCCAAAAACTGCCACCGTTTATCATCGAGAATTCGCTCATTATCAGCCGTTGATGGGATGTGATTCGTCCGTCCACAGTTTGCCAAAGCTGTCTGCTAAGAACCGAAGAACAGGACTCGATTTTTAGCTTTCAGTCGGAATACACTATCCTTAAGTCAGAGTATTAATCGTCGTAATGATCTGTCCAACTAGTTTCGTCAAATTTAAACTATTTGGGTCTACCATGTTTAACCAAATCTCCAACATGCCTTTTGGTGCATAGGACAACTGAATTAAAACAGATTCAAAATCAACACTTCAAAAATGTTCTATAGATCTTTTGGTTGACTAGTAGATGTCTGACCAGATAACACTAGCGCAATAATGGGTTCTGAATCAGTTAATGTGCGTGAATTAGACGATCTCACTTTTTGAATTTTCATTCAAGTAGTATGTCTAGGTGATCGAAATAAAAGGAAAGACAAATTCACCGTGTGCGTTTCATTGCTCAAAATTACTTACTGTTACAGAATGTCAAAGAAGAACATTCAAATTTCGACTAATTGCACTGAACATTTTTGAGTTAGTTCATCTAGTAAGTACAGTGTTACAAATCCTCATCAGTTGGCCCAATGTCAGTCGTCGTCCACTGTTGACTTGTTAGCCTATCTTGTCCACATACTACTTCGATCTCCAGAAAGTAAATATAAGATAAACCCGCTTTTGTCTTGTTGATTACCGCACTATTTCCGACCGCAATATCGGGGGATTGTTGGTTTCTCTTCTAATGGATTATTTTACTCAAATCCCATAATATTGTTAGACACGTGCAGTCCGAATTGTTTCCATTCTACACTTATAAACAGTAAATGTATACACTTATAGCCATAAATGCGGATGTCCCCAAAACCTCAATCTTTTTTTGTATTTGCAGTCATATGTGAGCTTCACGCCTGATCAGTTGACGTCAAAGTTTGCAAATGTTGTTATCCCTGAAGTTTGAAGTTCAGATGTGTATTTATCCATCCCAAATAGCCAATCTGAAGTGTGCAAATGGAATAACGGACGTTCCTTATCATTCACAACAACCAACTGCATTTCCCTTTCTTATGGGAAATAACCTGCCTCCAACTACAGCTTGAAGACGCAAATCGTTCTGGATCCAAATCTGTAAGTTATCTCAGACGATGTTCATATGTTAGAGTGGACTACAAGTGGGCATGATCACTTTTTGTTAACACTGGCGTTACGGTGGTCGGAAGAGTCTCGTTCAGGGTCTGTGTAGATTCGTATTGACTTATCCGCCGTTTTTGAACACTTCTATTGATTGTACTCCTCCCCAATCACTGTTCACGAAGTCTTGTAGTGAGATTTCAACCGACCCTAGACGCATGAAGCACGTGATAGACAGTCGAGCTGCTACTTCACGTCACTTCATTTGAACTACTGCTTTCAATATTATAGATAATGGGAGTGACCTACCGCCTAAATTTTGTCCAATGGGAATCTTCAACTAAATTCCGATCTTTCGAAATACATAGTGCGTCTTGGAACTGTGACCGACAAACAGAATCCAGAGTCTAGAACGAATGGCTTACCCAACGGACACGCCTCCTAACGGAGTCGGGTGAGCGAACGCATAAACACGCCGCGGAAACCACAGCCAGATTAGCATAATTATGCTTCCGAATCCAAGCCTGCACAACCTATTACCAATGTGTTGACCGGGGCGTCGCAACAAACGAACGAGCAAAAATTTGTGAAATGCGGTTGGGACTATATGACGCGATATTCACACTATCGATTATCCGGAAACTCTGTCCTATCCACAAAATCCGCGGTCCAGACCAAAGGGCTTACGCAACGAGTACGACGCCTAACCGAGTCGGGTGAGTGAACGGATACAAGACACCGTGGAAACAATAGTCATGAGATGAGCTAACTATTGTGCATAGGGTGGAGATGGACATGCATTTCCGGTGAAGTACCTGGGTCCAATCAACCCAGCGTTTTGGCCACCACGACCCACGATCATCATCATCATCATCATCATAGCAGAAGTGAACCTGACCAAAAGGTACTGTGGCTCGGGCCGCCACTCACCTCAACAGTGACGTGGAATAGCCTGGAAGAAAACGTTACTAAGACGGCTGAAAATTATTAAAAGAAGACTAAACGGAAGAACTAGAAATGGTATGGATATAGGTACGCCATTGACTGCGACACACCGCCATCTCGGACAGCGTCTCT
>LUCH01004172.1:5385-17369 GCA_013368495.1 Paragonimus heterotremus | reverse complement strand
GATCCACACGACTGCAATTTCGCCTTCATGCCCAACTGCAACAGTCTAATCAAATTTCCGGACTTTCTTGGACGTGCAGTCTTATCAAACACAGTCCACAGCTCCTTGCACCTCATGGAATCGAAAACCTTGGTAAAGTCTACGAGGAGAGCATAAAGTGGTTGGTTTCGTTCCTGGCATCTTTCCTGAATTTGTCGATCAGCGAACACTAGGTCGATCGTACTCCGATTCGCCCGGAATCCGCACTGCTTCTCAGGAAGATTGGGCTCCAAGACATCCCTATTCAGCCGGTTCAGAAGGATTCTGACAAGCACCTTGCCTGCGCAGCTCAGCAGACTAATGCCTCGGGGCATTGCTTGCTACCCTTACCTTTGAACAAAAGTACTATCACAGCATCCTTGAAATCGTGTGACATCACCTCCTGCTCCCAGATGGAGTGAACCAGCTAGATCAGTGCACGTTCTAGTGCCGTTTTACCAAGGCAGTATATATCAGACACACAAACACACACGTGTACAAGAGCACCAACCACTTTGAACGGGCTCGACAGTCACATCTGAAGACATTCAGCACACTCATACGGGAGTAATTACGGTTCACAGTAAAACTTGTCACTTGCCCAGTCAGGCCAGGCAAGAACCAACGTCTAACCGAACCAGAACACACAAACTGGCACCGTTCACAGTGAGCCCTCTGCCTTTTGTCTGGCTGCTCCTGTTTGCCCAATCTGACATGATTGAAATTGCAGTGACTGAAGTGGCAGTCGGCACAGTCCACTGGATCAAAACAGAGCACAAACCTTGTGATCATACTACGATATCAGAAAAGAGCATGGGGTACAACTTGAACTAGATTGGTAGCTAACATCATGACAAGAATGACAAATTCTGATGTGCGATTGGACTGCGGATGAAAACGTTCGACTAATTCCAGGCGGCCATTCTGAGCTCAATTTCAGTTTGACCCTCTGATACAAGACTGTCGGGGCTAAAAATGAAACAGTGCTAGAGTTTCAACAAGTAAGAAAAAAGGTTAAATTCCCTCACAGACTAACTTGGCAATCCTTACTGTTAATACTACTATTATTCGCCGTTTAGTTTGAAAACAAATTCACACAACTTCACCTTAAAAAAACAAGCGAGTGATGATAACGAACATGCAAAAAAGAGGAAAAGTCCACGTAACATATCTGTCAAATTTAAGACACTGTGTGATAAAAAAAAATAAACAACTGGCGAGCACTTCTATCACATTCACAGAATGAAAATGCTTCCGGTGGTGCATTAAGAAAAAGAAATTTGTTTCCAAAAAGTGGTCCTGCGAAATCAAAGACCTTCCAGGGCACCGGAGTGCCAACACAACAAAGCCCACACATCGCGATGGGAAAATGTTTCACGGTAAGATCCCCTTCAGTAAAGAAGCAGTAAACAACACCAAGTTCCCTTCACAAATGTGCCATTGATTTTTAGGGAGACCAAAGTGATCTGCAGGCTAAATCAGCGTTTCCATAAGTAGGCGGTCGCAGTCGAAGAATAGCACTGTAAGAAGAGGGATACATGATTCCACAAATATCAGGCGTGTGAGAGATTGAATCCACGCGACAGCCCATAGTGTAGTGGATTACCAAACCAGAGGTGCAAGTATTCCAACTCTTGGCGGAATACATCAACGCGACGACAAGACACTTCCAAAAGCCCACAACGATCGGATTGCGGACAATACGGACGACCAGATGAGTCGTTGTTTAACTGGATCAGACCAGCGGGTGAGACATGACAGACAAAATAGGATGGACGACCAAATCGGGGGCATGATTATTCCAACACTCAGAGGAGTATCTCGACACGGTCGCGGAATACGGTCAAAGCCCATAGTGGATAGAAGACAGACAACAAGAGCGACTGGACGGACCATTGTTGGACGAGATCGGACCAATGGACGAAGAATGACAGACGGAACCTCCCCCCATAGAAGACGTCAATCACACACATAAATCGGGCAGGAGTGCACACGAAACCGGGTATGTGTTGTGGACTGGAATCCTGATTCATAAACGCGAGTGTACCCGCGGCGTGGGAACGTGCGAGTTGGACAATAAAGACTTTGCTTTATTGGACTTGCTTTCGCTGCAGTAGTACGGAAAACCGACTGAATAACAGCATTATGGTAGTCGGTCGGTCACTTTTTACTCTTTTCAATCCAGGCAACCTGGCTTTGATAGTCACCTGCAATACTGAAGTCCGTTAACACAGCTCCATCGTCATGGACCCCGATGAAGTCAGCTTCGATGAACGACCATGCCGTTGGTACTCGTAGCCCTTCAGAGACTGTATAACCGAGATTGCGTAGCCTTTTGGCCAGGCCTTTCGTCACGCGTTTCTGTCAAGCATAACGTACGTCTTTTGTAATCCGGCACGATTGAAGAACATGGACAAGACTTTCCGGTTGGCCACAGCTGCCACAACGGAAAACTGAATGGTCACATAGGCTACCCTACAAGGTCCGAACCTTAGTGGTAAATAAGCTCGGACTGTCGAGACCGCCCAGGGGAGGTGAGGTATGGATGCAACTGGCTGGCGTGTCTTTAGCAACGCGGGGCCACTGTTGAACAGACTAGGAAACTGCATATTGCATAGCTTCGAGCACATTTCACTGGGCTCGGCCGGGGGGTAGCGAGTGATTAATCTTTGGGATCAGATGCTGTCTTAGCAGATATGCACATTGATGTCACTTCCAAAGCACTTTGGTAATTTTATCCAATGTCGTTTGAAGTTGTAATCGGTGACAGGTAAATACTTTGCTTTTTCAGGTGAACGGGATATCTGGATAGATTAACATCTCCGAGGCGCTCAGTGAGTGGATAGTGCCCATGCCGAAGTGAATTGACTAACCAGCAGTAAGTGTTCTGTGGTGCTTATGGTGACAACAGATTACAATGAGTTTAGTCTTTTACACGCTGAGTTTGAGTCCGGACAGCTTCTGAGCATTAGTTATGATCGTAAGCTTTTCTAAGGGACATATAGGATTCTCCGCCAGACGGGTCAGATCGTCGGCGTGCGCGAAACTGCTGATCAGTGCATCGTGGAACTAGCAACCAAGCTGTGGTGGTGATAAAGTCAACCTCTTATTTTTTTGTCATGATGAACAGCCAAGGTGACAATGTGTTACTCTGGTTAACATCGCGCTGAGACCGCAGGGCAAAGCCCTTCAGTGTGACGAAGGCGTTGCGATTAGAATCAACAATTAGGAGCACCGAAAGCCTGAAACAATCTGGTACTCGAGTTCTGTGTGACAGAATCAAACGTCTTGGACACTCGGGGTGAAGACGCACACAGCCTGGTATATGTTGAACATGAGTTCCGAAGCAGCGCATGAACTAGTTAGGTCGCCTCGAGACAACCATTGTTGTGATCCAAGAACACGGATGGCGGAACGGTTATTTATCCAGGAAAGCAACACATGGGTTATGCGTTCCAACAAGACAACAAGCAAAAACACTCATCTGCATAAAGTACTGGGCACAAACGGTCACGATAGACACACACGCCACTGCTCGGTTCCAGCATGTAGCAAGAACCATTTCATGCGATGGTGCACTCCGATGTTTCTTCCTGTATTTTTCCTGCGACTACTTCAATGCCAAAATCTATGCTGTGGTCCAAGAACTAAATAGTAGTCGAGTGAATAGCATAGCACAGTCGCTCGCCCTCACTTCTACCCCGGCAAAAATTGGTCCAGTTGCAACAAATGCTGTCCAGGTTTTCTTCGCTCTCTTGACGATCTGCGTACCGGCTCCGGGGACGTCACTGCTCCTGGCGTACACTCCCTTCTGCTCGGGGTGTCGTACCATTTACAAGGCTGGCTTCCATGCACTCGATGTTGATTCATATCGTTCTTGGTCAGATACACTGGACCGCGACGATCCACTACCACATGAGGTCCTCTCCACCTCGCCAGAAACTTCCTCGATCCGGGTCCTGTTGCGCCTGGACTCCGCCTGTCTCTGTATTTAACCTTCGAACCAATTTCAAACATGGCATTTCCATCCGACAACCTTGCGCTTGACTGCCCCCTAGAAACTTCTTGTGCGTTCGTCAAGTTTTGGTTGGCCACTCTTCGAGCTTCTGCTAATTCATGCATTCTCATCCGCCTGTCTCCCCATAATCCAATTTCCTGATCCACTGGCAGGAGTGGCACGCGCCCGTACATTAGCTCGAACGGTGATTTCTTCGTTGTTTCTTGAGGCGAACAGCGGTGGGCCAACAGAATCAGTGGTAGTGTTTCTTCCCAACTCCCTCCTTTCGCTGCCAAGCATTCCTTGATTGTGCGATTGTTTCATTCCGTCAGTCCATTTGATTGAGGATGGTATGACGTTGTGCGAATTTTCGATTCCCAAACGCTCCAACCAACTCCGAAACTCTTCACTTTCGAAGCAGGGACCTTGATCAGTCAATATACTTCGCGGTATAGGGTGGTCCGCAACGATGTGCTCCATCACCAACAATACGGGAGAATTGAACGGGCTATCAGCCTCCTTAATGATATCCTCATTCAGCATGCCCATTGCTTGTTAGTAGTATACAACTCACAACGAAACCGCTGTTATATAACACTTGTCCCCCGTCTGAGGTTCCTTGGTTCCTCTGCATCTGTTGACGAATCCTCTCTAACCGACGCGGTGTTTCCTCCCGGATTATTGATCTTCTGGTTCACCGCACCGGCATCTCGTGCCACGTTGAAAACTCATTGGCATACACTCGGTTCGTCTCTCAGTCCATCCTGATCGTGTATACTGGGCCTCGTCTGGAGATTACCAAATACGGACCTTTCCATTTAGGTAGAAGTTTTCTTGATCCTGGGCTGCTGGCGCCCGTGTTCCGATGATCTCGATACTTCACCCGTTCTCCTAGGTTGAACATTTTAGTTTTGCCGAGGCATGGGGTTTTGGATTGCTCCTTTGTGCATGCCTGCGATGCTTTCAGATTTCTTTTGGCTCTTTCTATTTCGGAAACCAATTCTTTAGTGGAATCAATGCACTCTGGCCATATTCCGATGTCCTGATCCACCGGAAATCAAGGGGTTCTACAGTACATCAGTTGAAATGGAGATTTCTTCGTGCTCGCCTGCTCAGACGCCCGGTGGGCCAATAACACCAGTGGCAACGCAGACTCCCAGTCACATCCTTTGGCTGATAACCATTCTCTGACCGTTCGGTTGTTACGTTCAGTTAGGCCATTCGTTTGCGGGTGATATGGTGTAGTTCGGATACGCTTGATTCCCAGTTGTTGCGTGCGTGTTCGAAACTCCTCGCTTTCAAAACATGGTCCCTGATCTTTCAAGATCGCCTTTGGCACACCGTGATTTGTTGCGGTGTGCTACATCACCATGTCTCCCACTGTAGATGCTTTTTGATCCGGAACGCCAGTTGCTTCGATCCAACGGGTAAAGTGTTCTGCCATGACCAGAACGTACTGGTTACCGCAGGCGCTCAGTGGAAATGGGCCCATATGATCCATCGACCAGAGTTCACCAATTTCGGAGGCTGGTATTGGCTGTAAGGGCTGTTGGGCTCCCCGATTGTCGCCTTTCAGTAACTGACACTGTTGGCATGCAAGCGCGTAAGCTGTCACATCCTCCTTCATCTTCGGCCAATAAGCTCTTTGTTGCAGCAGATCGTATGTCTTAGTGCATCCGGTGTGTGCCATTTCATGATAGTCTGTTGTCAGTTTCTTCCTCAGTTGTCTTGGGATGAGTACCACACAAGAGTGCCTGACGCCACGCTGCCACGTCAATACGTCCGCACCGCCTAAGCCAACTCTTCTCCATTGGGATGCGATTATCTTCAGCTCTTCATCCTTAGTATTTGTGGGGATCCTCATGCCTCTGGTCAAAGCTTCAATCACTTTCTGGAGAACCTTGTCCTGATGTTGTAAACGCACTAGTGTCTGTGGATCCTGCTCCATTACTAAGCCGTTGACTCAAAAAGTCACTTTGGGGAGTCCGTCCTCTATCTGCGGTCGAGAAAGAAAATCCGCGACGCAATTGCTTGAACCAGGCACATGATTGACCGTGAAGTCATGTTCCTGTAAACGAAATGCCCATCGGGCTAATTTGCCTCTCGGGTCCCTCGCAGTCCTGATCCACTCTAGAGGTTTGTGATCCGTTTCCACGTGAAACTGTTGACCTAACAGATACGGCCTCCATTTGTCCAGTGCCCAGACGATTGCCAAACATTCCTTTTCAATGGTTGAATACTTCTGCTCCGTTGGGATCAGGATCCTGCTGGCATATTCAATTACTTCTTCCCTTTGCTTGAGTACTGCCCCGATGCCACGGTCACTGGCATCTGCTACTACGATGAACGTTTCTTTTGTATTCAGAAGTTTCAGGATTAGTTGTTGCTCGTTCATTGCTTGTTGCACTCGCATGAACGCCCTCTGTTCATCGTTGGTCTATTCAAATTTCTTGTCTTTTCGAAGGAGTACGTACAATGGTGATGTGATGGAGTGAAAATTTTTCACGAACCGATTGTAGTAGCCTGCTCGACCCAAAAATTGTCTCAGCGTTCGTTTAGAATTCGAAACTGCAGCCTCTCTAGTTGTCAGTATTTTCTCCAGCAGAGACCTGATTTCACGGTGACCCACCTTGTGTCCCAGTAACACCAACGATGATTGTCACAGTTGTGACTTACCAGCATTGATCCGGAGTCTTGAGTTCTTAATGCGATTTAAGACAGCATCTATGTGGACGGCATGTTCCGATTCCGTGTTACTGTATATTACGATATCATCTCCATATACCGCCACATTATCCAGTCGTTTTACCAGCCAAACCATCAGACGTTCAAATGTGAACGGTGATCGGAATAGGCCAAATGGCATGCGCTTGAATTGATATTGTTTTTGCCTATCGTGAATGCTGTTTTCTCACGATCCGTAGGTTTGATTGGTACCTGCCAAGATCCGAAACGTGAGTCCAATACTGTGAACAGTTTAGCCTGTTGCAGCTTGTCAAAACTATCAGCGACGGACGGTATTGGTACGACTGTGTTCTGTGTTACCTCATTCAGCCGTCTAAAATCCACACAAAAGCGATACTTCCCGTTGGACTTCTTCACCAGGAGAACAGGCTAGTTGTACGGACTGTTGGCTACTTCGATAACATCCCCCTTCAGCATGTTCTGTATTTGCCGTTTTAATCCCCCCCTCCAGATGAACCGGTATCCTGCGGGGTGCGTGAGGTCGAAATGTTCCGGTTGTTGGTGTTTCATGTGCAATCCAGTTGGAGGATCCGTACTGATCATCGTCGTTTGTAAATATTTCCGCATATTTCTCGACCGTGGACAAGAGCAAGGAAGCTGTGTAAATGGGAGTTTTGGCTGTGCGTACTTCGTTGACACATTCCTGTCACTGTCCTGTGAGTGTTAGGGAACCATACGTGGTTAACAACCTTTTTGAGCTTCAAGTCAATCACGGCATTTGCTGCAGCAAGGAAATCGGCTCCGAGGATCGTTTGCATGGTCTCTGGAGACACAATGAAACGATGCTTTATGATATGACCGCCGATATGTGCCCTACATTCTTTCACACCGTCAACCACTAGTCTATGACCTCCAACCGTCATGATCATCAAGGATGTCGGTTCTACGTTTTGCTATCCTGCACGAGCAATCAACGAAATAGCCGCCCCGGTATCGACCAAGCACTGTTCTATCTCTCCGTCGACCTTAACCCTTGTATGTACGGTCCCCTTCTCAATCGCTCCCATTACTAGTTGACCCGCCCAATAAAAAGAACAATCATGAAACACTTTATTTCTAGGCCTCTTACACCGCCGCGTTAGGCAATCCTTCTTTCAATGTCCTTTTTCTCACAGAAGAAGCAGCCTCCTAGTCGATCGTTCTGTCGTGATGGTGTTCTCAAGGCAGGTGCATACGCTGCGAGTTGCTCTATTGTCTTCTGCATTTCTTCCGGTGTCTTCTTATCCGTATTGCCGTTTGCATCCACTGAGGTTACGAACATTACTGCCAACTTCCGCGTCACCTTCGCAAGCTCATCAAGATCCATCGGCCGGGCAACATGGGCAATGCGGACTTGGTCGCGAACCGCCATCGGGAGACCTTCGATGAACTGTTCCGTTAACAACTGCCGTCGTGGTTCTTGATCCAATCCTGATAATGCCCTGTCCAGCAAACCTTGTAGAGTTGCGGTAAATACGGATGGATCCGCTCTTTGTCCGAGCCTGGCCGCCTTGAACCACTGCATGGCCTCCTGGTGGTCGGCCGTGCTGTCAAACGCAGCCACCAGCGCCTCCTTTGCAGCGGCCCACTCCAACTTCGCAGGGCCCCTTCGCGTTGCGCCCATCACCACCTTCGCCCTGCATCCGTAGGGCAACCAACTTCCCGTTGTCGGTCTTGTCTCCGATCGCGTCCTCGAAGTCCTCTAGGAACGTCCGGACGTCTCCATCTTCGAACGTCTGCGGCCAGGGCATCTTCATCCTCGCGCTGGAGCGGAGTTTCCTATGCATTTCAAGGTGCGAGGTATTTCTTCTTCAATGAAAGTATCGACCTGGCACCAATCCAGAGGCAGAACCAACCGAATTGTTTGCTCATCAGTGTTCAGCTAAGCAGATTTTATATATGATCAGAACTCGGTGGACTAATTTGGGAGGCAGTCGTTTGTCTCGTTGGCAACTCCTCAATTTCCGGAAGATGTTGCATTTTTTCCCGCTTGTGTTACAGTGTCTGAATGGCTGCTTGGTTGGTTTTTATATCTGTTTCTTGGTTGTATGGGCACTCGCTGTAATAGGACCACGTCTGCGAGTTATCATCCGTCAGGTGTGCGAAAAGGCTTGGAAGGTGTGCATCTGCATTAGTCATTTTGTCCGTACCATGGTGAAAATGCTTACACGGAGACCACAGAAGATTGTTAACAGTTGGTTTCTGTGTATAGAAACTTCACTTTTAAACTCGAGTTGGGTTACGGCAACCTCTATCAATCAGGCAAACCACTCAGTGTTCTGCTGTTTGGGACTCCATGTCCGATATCATGTTTTTCTGTGACACAGTAGTAGCATTAACACTTGATGGAGGGCTTTTCTGCCAGTTCGATACACTTAAGCGTGTTTGATTACTCTCGAGTGAACGATCTGGGGAGTGCGACAGAAGCCGAATAAGGCCTGACGGAGTTAGCTCACTGACAATCTTTGTCAGGAAGCTGTGTTCACAATCGTCACAGTCAAAGATTGTGTGAGACTGAGCACCTAATTCCTGTTCTGAATCACGCTTACATCGATGCATACGAATGTGCATCAACAAACCAACGTTCGATTTACATACCTGACCACACTCTGAACAGATGTACTCCGCTCGCCTATCCAGTGTAACGGCAGATGCTAGCACAGAGGCGCCGGCGGAATTTTCACTTTCTTGATCGGAAGTAACTAGTACACTGAAACCAGTTAGAGTTGTTGGCCATATTCGGAGTGACTGATCTTTCAGCGAGCCATGGTTTGTACCAAGACTGTTCAGTCGGCATTCCTAGGAGATCGTCCAGAGCGCCAACTATTATTGTTGTATAACATGCAGCTTCGTTGGTGAGTAGTACGGCATGACTCGTACGCGCGAAAAATGAAGGGCAAGTTTCTACTCCAGAAAGATCAGGAGCTAGAAGAGGCTATTGGAGACAGGTATATGCACTATGTGTAACGTTTCATCAAAGAGGATGCGTTTAAACATGACAACAAAAAACATTCATCTGTGTACCGTACTGGTCCCAGAAAGTCACGGTTACCACAGACGCTAATGCTCCATTCCTTTACATTCCTTTACGTACCAAGAACCATTTCATGTGATGCTGCACTCTGATGTTTCTTCTTGTATTTTTCTCGGGGTTATTTCAATGTCGAAATCCATACTATTGCCCCGCTACTGAATATTAGTGGTGTGAGTAGTATAGTGCGATCGCTCCTTCTCCGTCTGATTGATTTGTATGCGCGATCGCCCGCCCATTAAGCAATGCATCTGCTATTCGTTGGTCCGACTGCTTGGACATTCTTTTCTATCCACAGCTCCGTTCCCATTTCAAAACGTCTGTTACGGATCCGATGCAGATTTTTTAAATGGTCATGTTTCATTAACCTTATTGGAAGCTTGTATCAATGGGTTTTTTTCATCGTGTCCTGGATGAGTATTCTTACAATTCCGCGCGGAAAGTTCCCTGCATCGAGTGACTTTAATACTGATTTAATCAGGGAGGGGGGGTACCATTTCCTAAGCAAAAAAGGTGATATACGATGCCATTTTATCCTTATAGCACCATACGGTTTCTGTAAAACTGTACGGATCCACGGAAGATCCTTGCATGTTTTCGCACACAAATGAATACAGAATTCCACTTCACTCACGAACTCTACTTAATTCTAAGAAATCGACTGATAATAACCGGGTGTAGTTATAAGTAGTGAATTCACTGGTACAGTGAATAAATGTTGCATCATAGTCTTGCTGGCCATTATTAACCACAATCTCCTGAGTTATGCAGTGCCAAAGTACCGAACGTTTTGTTGTGCCATTACCATCTAGATGACCGAGTTAAACCGGGCATAAAAACCTATTCCTGTTACGCAATCGGTAAAAAAGAAACTCGAGCTTGGCCATCACACGCTGTTCAAACAATGAGGCTGCACAATCGACCAGCAGTGTGGCTGGACAGTAGTGGAAAATATCCATCCTGACGCTTTACTTTGAAAGAAGATTGATCACGCAGCTCTTTTCTTGCACTTAATATATAAGCATTGTGGAATCAAGTAGACATTATTTGAACCGTCGCAAGTTTTCGGCGTGACTTGGTGCCAAAGTAGCGAATCGGAGGCTCGAACCCCCGATCATCAGGTAGGATGCTGACACACTATTCACCACAGTACCCTTTATTTTGCTAGACTGTGAATATATCTTGTGTTAATCCCCCCCCAGAACGTCTTCCTTGTTGACATGATGAACACCGACGTGCTAATTTCTACACCGCCCAGTTTAATTGTTTGTGTCAATGCTTTGTAAGACGCCAATTGCTTACAGTTGACTTCCGTTAACAGATTCCACTTGGTTGTAAGTTGTGCGTGTTTGTTGACTAGTAAGTCATTATGTACAGAACCAGTTCGATCCGAGTAAATCTTCAATATTCTGTCTGGTTATGTCCGAGTCAAGCGGTTTACAGCTGTCCTGATATACTGCACATAATCGTGGGTCTTAACAGGTTCTCTAAACAATTTATACAGGGAACAATAAAAGCAAGTAAAACAGGTTTTTAAATATCCCACAGGATGGGCGCAGATCACAGCTCGATGGAGAGGAGTGTTAGCGTTGTTTGATGCATAGAAGAGAGTGGCACACCATTCGGCCATGGCTGATATCATTAACTGCTTCACAGATAGCTGCGTTGTTAGTTTTTTTTATGATGGATGACGGAAGAAAATGAAGGGCTTTTACGAAGTACTTCTGCGCTCACAGAGATTGATCATACTATCCGAAGGCGGTGGCTTCCGCTGCTGATACCAGTCGCACTCTCACCGATCAGGAATGAACTCTCAGGACAATGCAATTGACATTATTTTTTTTGAATAGAATAGTCAGAAGACACAAATTACGATATGAATTCATTTCGCACACTCTCGGCAAGAAGAAGCTAATACCATGAAGAATCTGCAACAAGAGTTGAGAGGCAACCTAGCTAATCAAGGATTTCCAAGAGACCTATCCAAACATATTCTCAATCTATCATCTATCGCATTATCACGAACTCAGTTGGAAGCACTCTCAGTGGGACTGAAATTCTGAGTTCCTCAAAAGCATACAAATAAAACCCTGGTGGATGCACAATTTGAGAATTTGTATGCTCAGTTAAGTGTTTTAGATCCGACATCAGCGGATAACCACAGCTGGCTGAAGGCCAAGTTAGTTGATCTGTCATACAACTTTCAACGATCTC
>LUCH01004171.1:47103-61318 GCA_013368495.1 Paragonimus heterotremus | reverse complement strand
GAGGATATTTCACATTCGAGGTATGATATTTAATTTTCATAAACATTGATTCAATTAGTACCGTATTAAATCAAGTTTTCACGAGCGTTTTCTCATTGAACGTTTCGAAGACAGATTATCTTCTCTACCGTTGGATATTGAAAAAGGCATTTCTGGATTAACCGATTACGCGTAACTCGTTGTGAACCTTGAATCGTTAGCGAACGATTCAATAGTGCGTACGACCCCAAATTGATTATTGCACGTTCATATATAGACGCTTCAGCAAGTCTGGTAGGCTAGCTCTATAAAGTCTCCAACGTGCATTCACGAAAGGTTTAGTGTGTTATCCGTATTATCTGAACGCTGCCAGACGTTTGCACTGAATCCTCTTTGGCTACGTCGCCTCAAGCTGGAACTTGCACTCATGTATAAACTAGTTCATGGTAATAAAACCAACGTCAAATTCGTGATTCGCCTCCAGCTTGACTCAAAATACATCAGAAACAAACATTTTACCTTGACAGCTTTAAAGTCCCGTAAAAACCGCGTTCAAAGTTTTCCATAGTAGAATATTTCTACATTTAGAACAAACTCTCACATGCAATTAGAACCAGTAAGAATGTACATCAATTTCAATGAAGATTAGAAACCTTCCTGACATCAACGAATGTCATGTCCGTTTGCAAACTCTGAGTATGATATCTTCGAAAACGGACCTAATAACAGCTAAGGGGAAAACCATATGGCATGATACAACGCCACATACACTTTGAACTGATCTTAGTTATCAATTTGACCGTTGGAGGTATTTATCTCGGTTTCGAAGCTTATTGTGACTCCAGCAGTATAGATCTTGTACACAGTTATGGCCAACAATTGCAGCTGAATGACAAAACTATAGCCAACACATGGTAACATTTTACAAACCCCTGTTAGTACTAACCATACCATCCTTGTACACTCTTAATTAATGTTTAATGGTAACCAGCTGCTTATGGTTAGTGATCACTATGCAATAGCTGTGCACTGTGAAACTTGTAGCGACTATAATGAACGATATTTTTGGTAGTTGCATTCACCTGTACATTTTTGATGGCTGGCGTTTTCGACTACTTTTGTTTTAGTCAACCTATTCCATTTATAATATCCGTCCCGGGGCTACAATCGACTCGCTCCGTGCCCCGCTAGCTTGACGTCTTTCTCTACACACTTTACTTTCCAGGGTCGATACAAATATACGAGGGTCAACGCGCTTAGTCTTTGCTTTTACTTGTCGACCGGTTTTCGAAAGTGAATATAGACTGGGTAATAATCTGTTGGACCAGTTGCAACAAACTGTTTGGGAAAATATACAAAGATTAACCTGTTCGCATCATATGATTGCATACAAATATGAGTCTCTTATTATTAAAATAAATCACCTGGCAAACTTTCCCTGTTGCTAAACATTCTTTACACTCCTTACGTCGGCCATGTATATCAAATCGACATTGAAATTCGGCTGTAGTCGAACGATAGGAAAAGCTGTAAATCGATCTCTACGTGTTATACGATAACAACTGTATGCTAGAGGTATATATTTTATTGATTAACACAAACATTATAAATTTTCTATGAAAGGATTCTCCAGAAACCCATATGTATCATTATTCGTCATACTTCAAATGTAATGAACTAATCAGTCATGATAAAAATGACCAAAATGTGGTAATATCGAAGGAGGGTTGTAACGGTAACGGATAAGCCTAAAAGGTGAGCGTGCAAATCAAACGGAAGACGTGTCAGTAAATTAGGAAATACTGACTGATAAATCAACGTCTGCTGGATTGAGTAGACCACCACAAGAGAGAGATGGAACGCCAGAAATGAGATTCGTTAAACGACCGATAGATAGTTCCACAAGCGACGCGAGATGATGAACATTGAGCGTCGATAGATCAGCAAGTAAGCGGGGCCAAAATATTTTACTGTCCAATCACTTCACCAGCGCAGAAATCATCACGGCTGAAGAAGACAGAGATAATACGCGGTAACTCCCGTTTACTTTTGTTGAAGATTCAATTCAAATTGTGATGGTGATGGTTCGAAATAAGTGTAGACATGAGGATAACAAAACGATTAAAAAATGTGCAAAGAATGAATTATGAAATGACTGAATTATGGACACTACACACATTATCATTTTACGCTCCTTCATTTATCAAATATTTTGCATTTCATCCCTGATTCCATGATTAAATCTAACGCGACACATCATCCCTTAACTTCCGGACAATGGAAATGTTGTATTCGTTGGACACTTCATGAGGTCAGCAAAATTTCGTCGACCTTGAGGAACTAACGATGTCCAGCCCAGAAGATCGTTCATTTCTCCGCAAAACGTTGTACACTCCCATCTCCGCTCATCTAGACAAAGTTTTTACAAATTTTTGGATCTGTCTACATCAAGGACCCCGAGGTTCAGTTTGTCACCGGTATAGGCTCAAAACCTTCTGGAAACCCACATAACGTAATTGTCTATAATCTTGCAGAATCGCCGGCAACATCATTGGTTGAATGCGAACACCATGACTGCCAATTATGGTCCGAAGTATGTGACGTAACAGGAATGGAGGATAGCTGCAAGTCAGCTAGACTTCAACGGCTTTCCCTGTCTAATGCTCTAATGCAGTTTCCCCCCTTACTGAAGATAATCTTCGAAAGCCATCAGTTCACTTAAATAGCACTCAGAAGAACACACACACTTCGTGGTTCTAATATGGCCACATACGTTTAAAACCTGGTCTTCCATACCTGGAGAGAATCCGGATAAGGGAATCAGTGAATCCTTTTGACTACTCCGACCGAAGTTTAATCATCCATGGAGTCCCATAGTCGTCTAATTGGACATCGTCGTCAGACGATGACCTCATCGAATGCCGATTCATCAGAGATAAGCTTTTCCTAAGGGATATTACCTGTACTAAAGTAACAAGAATGCCAAGACCTAGTCACCTTATCCACCTGAAAGTACCAAAACTGCTGAGATTTGAAGTTCTCATTGCCGACATGTGCAATATGGTTCTGAACGCGTGGCACAGTCACAAGTCGAATGCGCCTGAGAATATTCGGGTTCACAGGACGCTTCCAAGAAAACTGCGACAACTTAGAAAATCACCGCTTTCATTTCCATCCCTGGAACCAAAAGTTAGTATCTCAGCGGGTAGGGATCTCCCTCAACAAATTACCTCCGAAAACGTGCTCTCGCCGACTCCTAACAAGTCGGCCTCAGCCCATGTGTAAGTAAACTTTTGACTACACCAACAGTGGTCACCAGCCTACAGGTCACTATACCAGACAGTCGGATGGTAACCTCTGGGACATTTGTAATCAACCAAAGTGACTGGACCTGCATGTACACTAACATTTCAAGTTTGGCGAATAAGCTCCCGGAGTTGAGGTTGCTTCACTTGGAAAATAAATTCGACATTATAGCACCTACAGAGACCTGGCTACGGCCAGACATAAGGGACGCAGAAGTAAACTTACCGCAAATGAATGTTTTAAGAAGGGATAGGGCCAATAAGCCGGGCTGGAGGAGTAGCACTGTACCT
The DNA here is from genome assembly GCA_013368495.1 of Paragonimus heterotremus. NCBI lineage: Eukaryota > Metazoa > Platyhelminthes > Trematoda > Plagiorchiida > Troglotrematidae > Paragonimus > Paragonimus heterotremus. Next base: position 57,743 of record LUCH01004171.1, on the reverse strand, counting down.
GTCTAATAATATAGACCATGTGGAATTGAACGATCCAACCTTCCGTCTAGTACCCGAGTCTATCTGGATACGCGTCCTTATCTGCCATAATAGGCCCCTCACCTTAGCCCTTATATACAGCCCACCGGCAAGTGTCACGGTGTATGACTACAACCTAGCCACCGCTTTACACAGAGCCATCGAACTGACTTAAGATAGTATTTTCATACTAGGTGATTATATTTACCTGGATATTGATTTCAAGGTCTTGAAAACGAATTCCGATGGGGACTGTTCTACCGCGTCTTTTCTACAAACCACTGTTGAATTAGGTTTATTTGGAAATGTACTAGGTTCCATCAGATGGCATTAAGTTTTTGTACCGTCCAGTTTAGACCTAGTCTTCAATAACGAGCATGGTATATTTGAAAACCGCAGTACCTAAAAGCCCGTAGGCTGCAGCGATCACGCTCTAATTCTGTTCCACCTTATTTATGCCTCTCCTAGGGTGGTAGTTGATCCTTCAACACTATGCAACTACTTTAAGGGAGATTACGTAAGTATGAACGACTACTTTCTAAAGGCCTTTCAGAACTTATCATCATTTTCCTCCATGGAACTATTTTGGCACTAAATTAAGACCACCACTGATAAGGCGACTGACTTATGTGTTCCATTAAGAACCATCTAAACCAATAAGCCGTCCCATTGTAACCGTAGATATTTATGGAAAACGTTATACCTGGATGGAATTTGAGTTAAACCAGACCTCAGAAACTGAAAATCAGTATTAGCTTATAAGAAACAAGTGCAACGAGGCCGCCCGTAGAGACAGACTCAATTCAATTCAGTTCAGTTCAATTCAATACACAGGCCAGGTGACGGCCAGGAGCCAGGATGTCCAGATTCTTGCGTCGATAAGCTCGAGGCCTTCAACGGTGCGACTTAAAGTTTTCTGATTTCACGTAGCCACTATCGACTTCTCTGCAACAGAGGAGAGGTGCACCAACTAGAGTATACGTACACAGAACGGTTGCTTTTACTCGTGAGAAATCACACACACATGAGAACGCTTCAGCTTGCGAACTGAAAATGCAGTCCCTTGCGGTATCTCAATTAAAACAAAACCCCAAGTGGTTTTATAAACAGTTTTCTTAAAATTTTCTGTAAAACCGGTTATTCCCAGTTAGATTACAGATTCTGGCCTAACTAACGCAGCGTTTCATACACTACTCTCTACTTCATAATTTTTATTGTTGTTCATGCCTTTTCATCTTCTTCAACCTCACATGTACACATGATGTGAACGAAGTTCATCGATCCACTGAGTAATCAATAGTTTCCAAAAATTACACTTCCGAGTTCGCGAGTTCTGCGTTCTGTCTGCGTTCACGGTCGGTGGCGTACAAGTTTTTGGGAGAGTTAGAATTCAGCGAAATTAACTATTTAGTTCGGCAAATTTATTTATCTGTCGTTGTAATCATCTTGGCCGTGGCATCGAGATTACTAGAGAGACACGTCAGATAACATTAGTGGAAATCTCCATTTGGTGTAATGGAACACTGAACCAACGTATCTCTACGAACTATTGTGAGTTATTTGTTTTCCTTTTCATTATATTTTGCCCTCATACTAACACCTGAGTTTCGCATACTGTTTTGATCCACTACACTAGAAACAACCAGGAGGCAGCAGAGATCGTTGCGGATACGCTTGAAAAGGCGTTTCTGGAAAACGCCACCGAAGCCACGTTCTCAGTCAATTGCGTTATCCCTACTTTAACTTTCTGTCTAACCTCAATGACATCGACTTTGGTCCTATAACTGTTCTTGTGAAACCTAAAAAATCGAACCCTAATAAGTCTCCGGGTTTTGATAACATACCGCCGAGACTGCGACAAATTGTGCAGATAGCCTAGCTGCCGTTATAAGTGTTTTGCTTCGGAAGTCTTTCGAGGAAGATGAACTACCTGCCGACTGGAAGCAATGTGAAGTAATGCCGCTCCACAAAATCGGTGCGCGTTACTTGCCTTCCAATTACAGACCCATTTTCATTCACAGTATTTGTTCAAAAGTAATTGAAATCGTTGTTGACGACGCCGTCCAAAAACATATCCGCATACACTTAGTGATAACCCCTCAGCAGCACTGTTCCAGACAGGGCCGCTCGTGAGTCACCAATCTACTAATTGCTCAGCAACATTGGACCAAAGCAGTTGATTCTGGGGACCGAGTAAACATTATCCTGCTAGACTTCTCGAAAGCCTTCGACAGGGTTGACCATGGCATATTGCCTTTAATACTACAATGATGTGGAATTGGAGGGAAGCTGTTGCGGTGGTTGGAGGCGTATATGAGTGGACAGACCTCCTCTGTCCGATTTAATGGCACTTATTCAACAGTTCGAAATGCCCAATGTGGGATGCAGCAAGGGTCAATTATGGGACCATTATTGTTCACTCTGTATGTTAATGAAATACCGTCGCTTTTTTCTTCGAGCGTTCTGTTGTACGCAGACGACACGAAGCTTTGGAGGGTCATTCATGACCCCTCAGATGAAACCAGTTTTCGAACAGATCTTGGCACGTTGTGCAGCTGGTGTTGGTTTAACAAAATACGGTTGAATGCGGCGAAGTGTAAAGTCTTGAGACTGCGTCATAACAGTGCGACCCCATATCAACTTGAAAATATCAAACTTTGTGTATCTAAACAGGAGAAAGATCTTGGGTCGATTGTCACTCATGATCCAAGTCTCTCCGTTGACTGCAAGATGATGGCACGCGAGGCAACTAGTGTATCCAAATTTATCAACCGTAGCTTAAGCTGCCCAACCCCGGGAAAATTCACTCCTATTTATTCCACCCTAATTCGCCCTTTATTAGGAGTAAATATTCAAGTCTGTTCCCCCTATTATCGTGAAGACGTTCTATTGCTCGAGCAAGTTGAACGCAGGGCTACAAAGCACATGAGGGGCCTTCGGTACATGAGTTATCAGAGTAGGCTTCAGAGTTTGAATCTGTTTAACATAGAGTTTCGAAGTATGAGAGGAGACACCATACTAGCCTACAAAATATTAACAGACTTCAATCGCCCTTACTCATCCGTCCTACCCAAAACTGAACATTTAAGTTCGAGAAAGAATAGTCTTAGTCTTAAGCATCAATACTACCGTTTTCTTCGCTGGCGTTATTCGTTTGGACTCCAAGTGGTCACCTTCTGGAACAACCTGCCAGAACAGGTCGTCTCATCCCTGACCCTTGATGTATTTAAGATAACATTGGACTAGTATCTCAGGGTAACCTCAGATATTTTTTAGTCCGCCTGCTTCTCCGAACAATTTCCGATGAGGAGGGCAACCAGTGTAGAAGGAACTACACAAATAAGTATGCCTGGCATGTTGTGTGTGTCTGTTTGTGCACTATGCCTGATGAGTGTATGTACGTTTGTCCTGTTGGTGAGTGCATATGTCCGTCTGCGTTTGTGTTTGCCTGATGTAGAGAACTTGATCCATGCAGCATACAATTTCCGCGTTACATCTACTCTCTTAACAACTCTGTGCTTATGCTCCGACGATCTCCCTTAACTCAAGATTGTCCCTATCCAAAGTCTTTGTTCCGCGCCACCCAGGAGCGGGGCAATATCAAGTCGGAGACTTTCTTAGATCTGCAAAAAAATCGTCAAACCCGTGAAATAATGGAGAGATGTATTGACTGTTCATTTCCTCCACCATGAAATATCCTATTCCTCGTATGACCTTGACCATTAGGCCAGTGTTGCTTTGAGAACGGTTCAGTGGGTTCAACGGTTTGTAAACGGAAGTGGGAAGCTAGAGCCGTTGAGAACTCAGTGTCTTGATAAGTAGAATTTCGAGGTCAACAGCAACCGGCTGAAATGGGGGAAAGAGGCGCAGTATCTGAATTATTGCAATAGATGTTGATCAAGGCTGGTCTCCGAAATTGCTACAGAGCTTCAGTGCGTACGTGCACTAAATTAGTTCTTTCTCTTGTATACTCAACAATTCCAGTCGCCGAATAAAAATACCTCTAATTGCGGAAGACCGAAAATATACTATACGAGAATTACAATTGTTCTATATCAGGGCTCAAGGACACCAATACGCAGAATTAGCTATGGAATTTGAGGATCCGATATTCGAGCGCGTGAACAAGCCGGAAATGAGTATATAGCACGATTGGTGTGCATAGGCCGAACAGCGTGCAAACAGAAAAACGTGACCGCCTGCATCAAGCAGACGGCAGGCAAAGACCTCCAAGGTCCTATTTACAATGTCAGCTCAGCTTTTGGGAAAGATTTTACACATCGTACAGCAGGCAGACCGGGGGTATCTCCTGGTCATTGCGAAGCTAGCAGAAACAACATGGTCTTGTAGGGCATTCCAAGCCTTGCAAACGCGTATTGAGAAGGAGCTCTGTCTGCATTCTAGTCTGCTGTGTTAGACCTCTAGTTTTTGGGGTAGCCTCCAAGTGTTAATCTACTCCCTCTGGTGAGCATCAGGCGGCAAGGATGATCCGGGTTATGTCTTTTCAAAAAGGTTGATGCCATGTCACCTGTAAGCTGACGGTACTTTTAAAAAATACATGCTGGAAGATTCAGCCTTTCCCCATATGGTCTAGTTTTCAGACCCCGGACTGTCTTCGTGGCTCGAAGTTGTACCGTCTCCAGGAGTAACTTGTCCTTTTGGAGATGCGGGGGACAAGTTGCAGTTCCATTCTCCAGATGCGGTCGAACGAAACTGTTATAAAGAAGTTGAAAACAATTAGGGCTGAACTGGCCGAGGAGCTGTTTCATTAACGCCAGGATGTTGCTGGCCATTTTTCATTTGCTTCAGCGTTTGCAGAACTCCAAAGAGTATTCAAAACAGTGCATCCTAAGTCCATCTTAATAAGAATCGTCTATAGCGGATATCCGTCGAGGTGATAATTGGTTCCCATGGAACCACGAATACGCATAACTTTGGACTTACCAGCATTAAATTCGGGTCGGTTCGCTCGAGAACGATTAAATAAAATGTCTACGTTATTCTGTAGGATGACAGAATCATCGGTTGTGTTGACAGCTAGCCAAATTTTGACGTCGTCCGCAAACAGCAGTAACAGGGAAGTGATTAAGAATGGAAGATCGCTGATGGATTCCAAAAATAGCAGTGAGCCGAGAGTTGAACCCTGGGGTACTTCACTGTGGCTGGGCTTGCAGGTAGAGAAAACACCATCAGCGCGCACCCCGTACAGACGGCTAGCAAGATACGACTGAAGTCACTAGAGAAGGTTACATAGCACCCCATGTTGATAAAGTTTGCCGGTCAAAACAGAATGATTCACGGGGTCGAATGCCTTAAAAAGTCGAAATATACGACATCTATTCCACTGTCTCCATCAGCTGCTTTGATCCACTGATCGATGGCTATTAGCAGATCCGTGGTACACGAACGGCCCCTGCAGAATCCGTTTTGAGCAGTGGAAAGACACAAAAGTTAAAGTACTTATAAAACGAGTCGTACATAACCGCCTTTGGAATTTTTCAGACGCTTTACAGAAATGCGGCTGGTGTGTAGTCACTGGGTCTATTTCGCATACCACCTTTGAAAACGGGTGAAATGCTCGCGAGTTTTTAACTTCGAGGTGCTGTCCCCCGGGCGACGGACTGCGAGATGGTAATATGTATTCCACCACGAAAATAACGACCGAAGCATTTTCAAAACGCAAATTCGATTAGGAAGGCCAACATTATGCAACATATTTTTCTAAACAAAAGTGCAAATATGGACAAGTTTTAGGTATAACTGATTTTCTCATTGCAACACAACTATTATACTCGATGAACTCTACATATTCGTCTCGTAATATGCAGTATAATATTTCATGAAAAGTTGAAAAATCTTTTTTCTCACCTAAATGGCCGTTCCCAACTTGTTTCGGCCATGAAACACCATACCGGTGAACTACACAGTTGCCGGGAAAGACTGCGTAATCAGTAAGCTAAGTGGGTCAGCAAGCTGTTCCGCCGCTTCCCGCGAGGCCTTGCGGAGATTACCCTCGAGGCCAGAAGAGCTGCCCTTAAGGCACCTGAGTGTAGCCAACATGGCAGTGCAGGAAGTATGCACAGCGTAAGTGCCGTCAATTTCAGTGTGAATAAGAATCTGAGGAACTGATGGTGGCTGCGCAAAAACATTGCTGTAAAACCCAGCAAAGACATCAGCCTAAGAGTTGTGGAACTCTTGTTTCTGCGTGTTGATGCTACAAATCGGAAAAGGCCATTTGGATCAGCGTTAAAGCTTTCTGTAAAACGTTGTTGGTAATGAAGGCGTTCAAGTCGAATTAGTTATGTACACCGGTTCCTCAGAGCAGCGTATGTTGTTGGTCAGCTTCAGATTTTAATAATCCATAGCACGTCCAGGCATACCATTTCTTCAGAATGAGTTTAAGTGCACTTCGGCGTAGTTGACTTGGAAGCTTGTTCCGTTTGGGGAGTGAAAATTGTGAAGATTCACCTACGGCTTCACACGGAAATAATCTACAGAGTGGAGTGGGGTGTAGTTCGCCCATTGCTGCATTTCCAAGTAGCCGTGAAGTTCTCCCACAACTATTTTTCGGAAGTTTTTGCTATGAGTAATGATTGAGTTGGCCAGATTCAGGCAACAAATTTAGGCGAATATGACGACCGTTTGATCACTTAGTGCTAGTGGTGCGATGACCCTAAGGTTGTCAGCCACCAACTCCTAGCTAGTGGATAAGTAATCCAGCCGCGACGGATTATGGCCAGTACGCCACCGCGTAAAACCATGTGCTCCGCAGAACCCAATGCACCGACTGTGCAAAGAAATCGTGTGGAAATGGAATTTTCAGTGCCTCTGTACGAGCAAGCCGGAATTTATCTTTGGGTAAGTTGAAATCGCTCATTAAGAGAATGTGGGAAAATCCTGGAGTGTATAGCATTTTCATTCAAGATAACAGGCGTTCGTCTTCAGAATTATCTGGAGATGGTGAATAATAGCAGACCCCTACTACCCAACGTTCTGAATCACTTAGGTGAATCGAGCACCAGACCGTTTCTTGGATCGCGGCATGTACTGGAATGTTAAAAAGGAAGGCTTACAGAGAAATGTGGATATAGGGGGCCGATCCCCCTAAATTGCCTTCCGTTCTATCCGCATGGATGATAACCACATCCACTAAAGCGATATCAGAACCTAGGTAAGAAGTGCTCAGCCGCGACTGCGTTATGGCCAAATTCCGCGGCTTTTTGGTAGATCAAATTTCACGAATTTCGGGTAATTTATTTACTAAGCTAAGCGCACCTGTGTATGTGCACTTTAAACAGTTAATAGTAAATGAATAAAAGTTTTATTGCGATTATGAATAGGGGGTTCATTTAAAATGCATCGCTGACAGAGGTCGCCAACTCCACAGGATTTTTTTGAGGTCATTAAATCCTCGAATGGAACCACCAGACGATTGTACGCGTGCGGTGATTGGCTTTTAATAAGTCTCATTCCTCTTTAGAACGATCGGGGCGAGGCGAAGTCCCTCTGGGGATAAGACGACGCCAATGGCGGAAACGTTCCAATATATGCGATGCCATCTCATGCGAGATTACATTAACCCTGGAAAGTCGTGGTCGATATTTGCCCGACTCCGGGTTGGGTCGCAGGATGCAATGAATACTTTGAACCTGGACGTTAACAATTTCAAGGTCAATCGAAAGAAATCGCCGTTTACTCTTGTCATGTTCCAGGTCGTCGTGGCTGGCGTCGGGAACACCCCTAACAATAACATTGCGAGATCAATCAGTGGTTCCAGGTTTCTTCTAAGCGAGTTTTCACCGGGCACCAGATTCATCGAACAGCTTATGTGCCGCTAGGAGAACGTCTTTAGACAAATTAAATGACGAAAACATGACCCTTACTAACCGGGGTTTGTCAGCATGTGGCAGATCTAATTTCCTCGCCAGCCTCGTGATAGAGTTTGGTACAGTTGGATTTATGCTCATCGTAATGCAAAAGCTGGCCCGGAGCTCACTATCATGCTTGTCTCGTAGATCTAAGCAGCTGGCAGTACACTCCGGAGGGTTCCGAACATTTACAGAATCCTCCCGAGCAGATGAGCTCAACCGTGGTGATGCTCCTGGGGAACGTTGCCGAAATTACGTCGTTATTAACGTAGCTCTCCCGGGCAGCAACATTGGGCTTCTTAGGTAGTACCGAGAGAAGAACCTCAGAATTCGGTCGCGCTTGCTAGCACGCTGTTGATGGGTTGTCAGTAGTAATGAACATGAACGTTTTCAAGGCAACCGATGTAACCTTTATTCGACTTTGTTTCTGAAACAGCCGACGCATATGATGCTGCACCTGTTACACCTGCACTACACATCTTACTGGCTATAGCCCGCAGCTCAGGTGATGTCACATCCATTGATGAGGTGCTAGTTTCAGAACCATGTCTTGCCTTGCGGTTCTACAGCAGAGAAAAGCAAGCTGGCTGCAGGTCAGCTGTGTTGTTGTCGACATTTTTTAAACCTTATTGGACATGCTGTGGTGTACGATATGCATTTATGCGTATGCCCTATTATGTGCACACTGACTACGTTTATCTCGGCGTTTTTCTCTCGAATGCATTGAAAAAAGTAACATTATTGTTTTACACGACGTGTCACCCCAGGAATTTGTAGAAAAGTACGACTCATTTTTCAGCGTTTTGTGTGGCCGAACCAAAACAAAAGATTGGAGGTCCGGCAAAAGTGGCATCAACTGTCAGTGTTCTAAAATAAATCGATATTCACACTCTACGCTCGGGGCTCTCGCCGCACCTGAATCTTGATCGTGTGTTTGTCGAAATCGTTGGTCTATTGCCTGCATCCAATGGCATTTCTTACATTCACACTTGTGTGGATCGCTTCACCCGTTGTCTAGGAACAATTCGTTATACAGTACCCGTACTTTTGGATTGCCATTCACAGCTATCACTTTCTTGTTGAAAGCTTTCACAGAAGTCTAAAGACCAATATTACTGTTCAGAAATGCAGCACGGATTGGTCCAAAACACTTGCGCACATTGTGTTGGTTCGACGGTCAATGTTCCGGTCCACTGGCTGGCGTCCATTTGGCGATATCTGAACGCAGCAGACGTAAGGTGTCGGCCTGACGACGAGACTGTTTTGATATTATCCACGGGAACCAAACAAGTACTCGGTGAAGTTCCCGTCATGTCGCTTTTGACCAGCGACTTTGTGCCCGTTCCTTCTTCTCCGAATGCCTAGTTACATATTCCAGACAATGTCAAAATCAAACTTAAAGGAACTCTTGCCGAAAATTTCGCTATGCCCAGAAAATAAGCCAGTTCAGTGGCATCACTATTATGGAAGAGTTGAATAGAGTAGTAACCGCTGAACTTTCAAGCTCAATAAACTGACAAAACTGAGGAAATAACGATCATGTCGTGCTCGCAACAGCTGATGTCATTAAACGCTAGAAGGCAAAGATGAGAGACAACGGAAACGTCATATATTTCTAAAAGGGTCCTCGGTTTCTGACTGCAAACTGTAGTAAATTTGAGCAACGTATTACAAGCAACTGCAAATAACTTAACACTAGAAGAATTCAAAAAATTCAACGTAACCAATACTAATAATACTAATAATATTAATGGTATATTTCTCAACGCATCTGTGAGAAACACTCTCGGATAAGCGTGATCACTACACACATTTTAACGTGAAACCCATAACGTACACATGATCGTCAATTGTACTGTGCACAAGTTATGGAAATAAAGTAACAAAACAGACATAATAATAGAGGAAAATTCTAGTTCATGAAGGGGCAGTTGGCTCGTTTGTGTCTAAAACGATAATTTTCGAAATGTTCGATTTTCTATTAAAAATGCTGAGTAGTTACATCAACGTTTGCAAGTTATCCGCACCAAATTTTGTACCAATGAAGTCAAACAGTTTGGGCGTCGTGTTCAACATGTCACTGATGAATGGATTGTGAATAACACAACGTTATGAGCAAGTTGTAATACTCTACGTTTCAACCACCTCGGGTGCCCTTCCTCAGGAATGTTGTAACCGGAAACACACTAACAAACGCACCCTTGCCAAAACTTTCACTATGCTATGAAAATAAGCCAATTCCGTGGTTTCACTATTGTTAGTATGATTTAAATTAAAACACTTTTGAGAAGGGCCACCCGAGGTGGTTGAAACGTAGAGTATTACAACTTGCTCATAGCGTTGTGTTATTCTCAATCCATTTATCAATTACATCAACTTTTGCTTCACAAGGTTAACGTCGGTCTTAAGCTCAAGGTCATGCTAGGAAAAAGAGTTTTTAGGATGGGGAAAATGAACAGTCGAATAATTTCGCCATCATTCAACGTAGCCGAAAAAATGTGTAGAAACTTCTGTGATATGGAAGGAGGGTAGTAGGGTGTCAATTTTTCCGGAGAAATGGACGATCTTCTGGTCTGGACTCAGTTCAGTTCAGTTCAGTTCACTTCAGTTCAGTTACCAGGACAGAGCGGCCTCAGCCAGAAATTGTCCAGTTTCTTGCACAAATGAGCTTCTGAGGGTGCCCAGTGCTGCGATAATAATGAGAAGAAATTCTTCACTTCCATGAGTTAGTATGAGGGCTACCAGATAAAAGCT